>JAQQAE010016421.1:0-11766 GCA_029823295.1 Pseudamia nigra
ATCCAGGTGAGTCAATTGAGAACCAGTTCTCATTTACAATGATGACCTGGCCAAGAGGCAGCATAAGCAGATACACAACAATAAAAACATAAAAGCTGATACAGTCATACAATTGAACATGATGAATAATGTTCATAACCATAATGACACAAGCTGAAGGAACAGCTAAAACAATGTAAGAACATAAAAACAAGTAACATACTAAAAAAAAAAAAAAATAGTGTTATCTTGGACAACATCTTGGAGACAAAAACAGGATGCAACCATATTTGTACGAACGGTGACGGTGCCAGCAGAGTGATGGGGAAGCAGGAGTGCATCCAGTATCTGCACGGTACTGAAGCAGAGCTCACAACCGAGGAACTCCAGGAGCTACAGGTGCTGCAACAACCGGAGGTTCAGCAGCAGTTCAGCAGCAGAGAGGAGGACCATGAGGAGGAGGTTACGACAACAGCAGAGATTAAGGAGATGTTGTGGCACTATGAAGTGTTCCAGGGGTTCATTCATAGAATAAAAACACCCCGAGAAACACACCGCCTGCAGACGTCCGTCTCCAAGGTAAGGTGTCATTCTACATAATTTTAAGAACTAATTTAATGCATTCCTTTCCAGATAATTAACATAACTTCCTTTTCAAATAATAATAATGAATAAACGTGCACATGCAGGTGTGTATAGAAACTGTATATGGGAGTTTTCATGGGTCTTTGAACAGATTGGTTTTGCATGTATTCTTATGGGAAAACCGGTCCTGACTCACGAGTTTTTTGCTTCACGAGCTTGATCCCGGAACGGATTAATCTTGTAATCCGGGGTTCTGCTGTACCAACAAGATGGATCTATTAAACAAGAACAAAACAGTAAAACAGAAATAGTAATACAAGTTTGTCGTAGAAGGAGATGTAGTAGAAGTGGCAGTTGCAGCAGTAGCCATAGCAGTAGCAAAAGCAATAACAGAAGTACTACCACAGTGGGATGAGTCATGGTAGTGGTACACAGGTAGTAGTAGTGGTAGACAAAGCAATTCATCTAAATTCATTAAAATTTAAAGATTTAAAGATTATTTTACCTTGCAATTTATGTAGAAAGTGAAAACGGGGAAAATACCAATTAGTATCCAGAAGTTGTTCAACATGAAGGACAGTAAATGCTGAGTGGAATGATTTCATTTAAGAAGCCAAATGCACGAACAAATGCTAAATGTCATTGTCTGTAAGAGGAGTGAACTTCTGGAATAACTGCTCTGACAGCATTCGAATGATTAGTTCATTAATATGACTTTAAAAACTGTGCAGAAATCATTTCATTATGCAGTACTTTTTGGTTATCTATGTCTGTATTACATGGAGTTGTCCTTTATAGGTGATGTTTTCTGGTTGTTTTTTGTGGTTGTTTCCTGTACACACTGGAGTATGAGAGCATTTATAGTTCACTGAGCCATTTTTGCATGATCTGATGATTTTTGTTCTGATTCATGTAAGATTAGAGAGGTATTATGTTGATGATTGCGAGGTAGTAGTGGTAGGTATCAAATAAGCTTCATAGCTTCAGCCTACACCCTTTCGGTTATTTTCTTACTTTTTAAAAAAAAAAATCCGATTTCATTATTGTTAACATTGTCTTTACACTGGAAAATGAACCAAATCAAAAGAAAAAAATAGTAGGGTATAGTAGAAGCAGCAGTTGCAGCAGCAAACTTCGGAAGACTATGTTTATGTGTGATTTTTTTGCTACTGAATACTGGTTTTCTCTTGTCATTCATGTAGTAATGGTAGTAGTAGTAGTAGTAGTAGTCGTAGTAGTAGTAGGAGGAGGAGTAGACAAGGTACTTCTTCTAAATCTGTGTCATAATCTTGCCTATAGTAGACCTATCTGACCAGTAACCAGTCCAGAACTGAAAAATAATCAAAAGAAGTCTTCAAATAAAAATTTTGTTATTGTGAGTTGTTTGACTAAAGTAATGGATAACTGCAGTTATTTCTGTTGCACCCATTGATTACACTGTGTACTGAGTTTTAAGTGACGAAAAGAGACAAAAAGAAGAGAGGTGTAAAAGAACATAGGCAGTAGAACAATACAAAGGGTTATTTTAATTTGATAGCTTTTCAAAAAGCTGAGCTGCTGCTTGAGCTGTCCATCTGTGCTTGCTTTCGTTTTATTTATTTATTTATTTATTTTAGTTACAGCAAGGCCACATGGCTATGCTAGGCAGTATTTGTTGAAAGGAGCATGCGATGCTCTGAGTGGGAAATTATAAGAGCAAATGCAGAAAGAAGGTAGTTTGTCATCAGAGCAAGATTCAAGTCCAGTACAGCAATTTAAGAACGCTTCAGATATACGGTTGTGTGATGGCTACTCTTACAACAGTAATCTGCAGTTGTAAATAAATGAAATTTATAAATAATAATGCAAGTCTGTGAATTGCAGACTTTGATTAACTTTCCAACAAGTCCAGAAGGCTCTAGGCTATTCAACTGTAAAATTAGCACGTGTCTGAGGTCTTCCTTGCAGACTGTTTGAGCCCCCTGGGTTCCCTTTATGCACACTTTAAGAAAGTCTCTAATGCTGACTTAAGGCAGTATGCTTCAAATTAAATCCTTGTTGAATTATCTAGTACTGTATCTTAATCCCCCTTGACTCAGATCTTTTTGCAACTGGGGGAGTGAGAGGATGGAATTTGAGCTACTAGTATGTTACTGATGTGTAAAAAATGCAGTTTTTGTTTTTCTCATGGGGAAAATTAGTGAATGACCATGAGTCACTTTGAAAGCAGACTGGCTTAAAGTAGGGCTGTTTCTGCAACTATATATGCTGTACTGTGTGATAAGAACACAGAAGCATCATTCAAAATGTAAATAATTTAATGTAAAAAAAAACCCCACATCTTTCAGCATGTTACTACTAAAGCCATCAGGTCACTATTGGAAACACAGCACAAGTGTTCTCTGATAGGATGCTGTTGCCTCGGGGTTAATATTTCTGACTGGCCTGGTTTGAGTTTTGGGGCCGTGAGTCTCGCATTCTCCCTTGCCTTGTCATGGTAAGCTAGATTAGCTTTTTGGTGTGAACTTTTCAAACAAACTTTTAAATGTAGGGATTTTTTCCCCCTTGAGTACTGCGCACATTTTATCACCGTCCAGTAAAGGCACTTATCTTATCTAAGACACAGTCATATTCAAAGTAATCCCAAAGAGAACTGGCACTTCCTCCTGATTTGTCCACCATGATGCTTGGCAAGGATGGGTTGGCAACACAGATGTGTGACGTGCTTACCATCTGCTGTCGTGAAACTGGCACAGCTGAAAGAAAAAAATGAAAGAAAATGAAAAAAAATGAAAGAACTACTTTAAATCCACCCAAAATACTAGAGTTATATATTAATTTAACTGACAAAGACAAAAAGGTATGTTCTCTGTTATTTTTTGTTTTTTTTTTTAATTGTCATCGTCAACACCAAATTGCAGGTGATTTGGTTGGTGTGGCCTCCATTAGCACCTGTTGTGCAGTAAAATTCTGCATTTTACTTTGCTGGAACTATATTCACATTATATAGGTATGCTGTTATCCAGGCAATTTGCAACAACTGCAGTTGAAAGGCATTATTATCGGCTCCCTTGGTCATGTGCAGGTGTTGACAAAGGTTCTGTTCTTAAATCTCATACAAACGCCAGTGTCAGCAAAAGTGTGAATGTAATCCTTGAATTTACAAAAGGTAAGAGTCAGTTAAGGTCACATTTTGCAGTTTAATAGTATTGTGGAATGAGAGGAAAAGCTGACTACTGGACTTGGCAATGGTCCTCTAATTTTATTTCAATTAAAATGTTTTTCCTTATTTTATGGTTTAATAACTGATGAAGACAGAGTCCATTAAACAACAATGGGTGGTTTACTAACCTGCCGCAGGCTCCAACCAATAAAGGCCCAGCAGGGTAGCTACAAGCAGCAGCAGTCGGAGCTGATGACTGTAGTGGGAAAAAACATGTTCATTGACCTTGGTCGACAAATCGACTCTTGCACTGGCTGTTTGTATATATTGTGCTTGCTAACTGTATGACACAGACAGCATTACTATTAAGTACTCGCAATGTCCGGTCTGTCTGGCATTAGATAGCTTTGTTCTGGTGACACATTCAAGAAAACATGAAATTTCAATTAAAAAAAGACAAATTGTACACATTGTACATGTAATTAGCCACTATAATTCAGTGGTCATTTCCTGTAGGATGTGTCATTGCTCCGTCACCTTTTGAAACCATTTAATCGCTGATAACGCATGCACACTAACACTCTATATTCAATTATCTGCTATACATTCAGACCTGCTCCCCCTGTGCTCCATGTTTGTACTGATCAGTATTAATCTAATCAATTATAGAATCATTTGACAAGCCAAAGGCTATGCAAATCTAATACCAACTGAGCTCTGTAAAACATGTCATGCATCATAATGAGAGTACTTGATAATATCCCTCAGCCTGAGGCAAGAGTGGCAACAAGAACAGATGATTTTTAGAAATGAGCGCTCAATAGGAGAAACCACCACAGCATTGTTACCAATTATATATCTGCAAAACTACAGGATTATGTCCCCCTGAGAGCTGACTTTCCTCAGCCCTGACGCGCATTCTCAGAAATATCATATCCTTTGTAATATTGGCTGGGCTGTGATTGCATTCTGGCTGATATGCTGCAGTTCATTAACCTATAGCTAAAAAACTCCCCAGACAGTTGATCTAATAGAGAGGACATAGTGCTCTCTCCCCTCTGCTCCAATAACTAAAGAGTAAAGATAATTAGGGCCCAGTTAACAAGAGGAGATGCAAATTCTCTTTTCCATGGTTTAGTTCAATTATAAATTGATCCCACTGGGCTTAACATTCTTGGGAATAGTCACCATGTATGCCCAGGGGCCATCCAAATACATTCCTTCTCCTTATATTGGTTGACATTTCCACAGTAAGACAGGTGTAATCCTTTGGTTATTGAGTGTCAATAACCACAACTCAAATGGAATCCTTCATTTAGCTCACAATTAGAGCAACACTGGGGAAAGTTGGCCTTCTAATAATGGGGAAAGTAGAAAGGAGTATAACAATGCCAATGCATAATGGATTAGACCAGGTTCGCAGACTGAATTTCAAGCAGGTTCGGCGGCAAGCTCATACACACAGGCCACCTGAGCTCTGCTACAACAGAGTTGTTAAGGTGGGAATAAGGCACTGGGTGAACGCCCACCCTGACTCTCACTGTGAGACACATGATATAGATAAATGGACCATGCTAATGAGCTTTAGAGAGACTTCATACCAATGGAACAATCCCTCCCTGCTCAGAACCTTTTCACAAGAAAGTGGGATGGATGATACTGAAGCTCCAAATATAACTCATTATTAAATAAAAGATGCTAATATGTTTCAATTATACCGTCTAAATCTGCACTGCATAAATAAAATAATCTCCAAATTATCATGCAAGCATTTAATTTCCATGTATTATATAATTAGTGCCTGAGAAAAGAGGTGCCGCATTGCCATGGTTAAACTGGAAAAACTTATTAGGTGGTGTCACAACGTTGGTATTCTCAATGACCGCAGCCAAGATGTTCACATAAATACACAGATGTTGAATGGGTGGAGGATGTCAGAGTGAAAAGTTGCTGCAGCTGGTGCCAAGATACACAGCTTTTGGAAATAGACACAGGTACACATTCTCGGCACTGCCACAAGGTACTGGCACATGTTGAAGTGGACTTGGCACTCAAGCTTGTGAACAGATGTTAATCCAGGACAGATAATTACATCAGTGAGTGAGCAGACATTTTTCCACTTAATTTCCGTCTTTTAAAAGTGTGACTACTCCCCAGAGGCACTTACTAGAGAGATGCCGCTGGACTTGGTACCTGGGAAGAAGCCCAAAGCAGCCCCCTGAGAGTCCTGATCACTGGGCTTCAGTGTAACCTCATCCTCAGTGGGAGGTCTGTCAGTGTGGCAGTGTCAATACCACAGATGCAGTGTGTTTGTGTGGGTTTCTGAGCAATGGAAGTTAAGTTACCAATCTCACTGCATTTCTTTTCTGTTATGAACATCTTCACAATACCCACTGTAATTATGTAGTCCACGTGTTTTGTTGAAAAACGTGATTTTTCCTTTCACTGTTAGAAATGGATACAGTAGATCTTAAAAACCTTTTTTAACAGCAGAGAACACGAGAAATTCATCCACCTTGACTATTTGGTGATGTATGTACATGCAGTATTTCCTCACATAAGGCAAAAAAAAGCAGATACAGTATATGTTTCATGAACTGTGTGTCATCATCTACATGCCTAGGTCTGTTAACATAATGGCTTTAAAAAGGCTGATCCAATTCATTACCTGCACCAAGGAGCTTATGTTATTTGTCTTCATTAGTTTGTTTGTTTGGTCACAACATAACTTTAAAAGTTACAATTGGATTTGGATGAAATTTTCAGGATAGGTAAGAAATGGCATAAAGACAAATCTACTAGATTCTGGGAGTTATCTGGATTATCATCTGGATTCAAAAAAATTTTAAAGAATTCTTCACCATTATGAGATACAGAACCAGTGCAGTAATACAGCATTTGTCGCCAAATGATAAATACCTCCGCCAAGAAGGTTATGTTTTTGTCAGCATCAGTTCATTTATTTATCTGTTAGTTTGTTTGCACAACATGACTCATAAAAAGTTATGAACGGATTTGGATGTCATTTTCAGGTCAAGTGAGGTATGGTACAAGAACCAATCAATTAAATTATGGGAGTGATCTCCATCATTGTTTGGATCATGAAGACTTTTTAAAGGATTCTTCGCCATTATAAGATGGGGACAAATTCAGCATTTGAAAATTTGCCGGAAAATGTAGCCAAAAAGCATAGGATAACACCATAATAAATTCTATCAAACCATAAAGTTTCATATATGGGTAATACTCCAGATGTAGTGATCCAGAATGCTTATACTTACAGGGGTGGAGGGGAAATAGCTATTGTAAGGGAGTAAAAAAATACATGTAACTGACACCAAACTGTAGTGGAAAGTCTGCTGATTCAGTAATGTGCTCACAGATTTGACACATCAACATTTACAGAGCTAGATCCAGAAGAAAGCACCATTATAGAAATATTAATTTTTGTAAATAACTATTGAGCTAGTGATAAAATAGCATTAAAAGTGACAATTTATATAATTTTATCATTTGATTTCATTGTTTTTATCCCACTATAAAGTGAACCTGAGCTGCCATGGTGGAGGTCTGCACACTTTGAAAGTTGTCATGGTGGTTGACCGTTTAAAGATCTCCGTCCTATGAGCTTTTGGGATAAGAGAGACTCCTCTTTTTGATTTGGGATGCTCCTGCGTCTTTGACAAAATTCAAAGCTCAAAAGTGTCTGAACCTATTTACATAACACTTGCCATAGTTATGGCCACTATCAGATGTTCATTCTGTCAATCTTTGAGGTGAGTGGTGTAACTGCGTCTAAAGACAAATGACTTCATGGCACAGATAATTCACTACTTACCACTGGAATATCTCTAACCAATCAATTTTTGGGATAAATGGTGCCACTGCTTTTCATCACGGGGCACTGCTGCTTCCAGCAAGAAGTGAATTGATAACTTGAAAGTGTCTGAACCAATTTTATTGACCTTACCCATGTTTACTGGCCACTATAATATTTCCATCCTGTCATCTTTTCAGACAGGTGACAGTACACCTTTTAGGACAGCTGGTATTGCTGGAACGCTGCAACAGGAAAATACTCAAAATGCTGCTATTCAGGGGTGTGACTGTGAGTGATCAAACAACTTCTACTTACTACTTTTCTCTTTGGCCAATGCTCAGACTTAATAGTGTGATAGCAAATAACTTTAGTGTGCTCCAGTTCAGTGTCAAATGATTCTTCATTATTGTCTATCTGGAAACCAGTAAGTGGGTTAGATGAGAACAGAACAATTTATCAGTGACTCTTAGTTGCAATTTAGCAACCCAGATCCACAAGGCAAAGAGTTGAGCTCCGGGACAATGGTTCTCTCTCCTCCCCAGGCCACAATAAATCTCACCTTAAATTAACTTAGCATGTCCTGCTACATTGCTTAATGAGCAGCACTAGTAAACAATATTGTAGTACTCCTGCTGATTGATTGGTGACAGCAGCTTTACTGCTTTCACCATCGCCTCAAAAGGACACCAGGGGTTCTTGTGGCACATGCTTTCATCACTTATCCCTTGCAAAGAAATGCAGGCATTTAGTTTTTTCAATTCTCAATAAAGCTGAGGGAGTAGTCCTACAAAGGGTGACTTCAGGGATATTATGATTGTGTATGTGTGGTTGATTGCAGTGTGTGCTTGGGTGCGCACATGTGTATGTTTGTAGGTAAGTTTAGAGGAAGGGCAAAGAACTGCATTAGGGAAATTTACAGTCCATAAGACATTAGATAATTCATGGTGTGGAACTGCACGATAAATAAAAGCACAAGCGTGGGTAAATAGTCTACAGCAATGAGTGTCACACTTGAAAAAGACCTTCCAAAGACCTTCTTGCCTTTGACAAAGGAAGTCAGCACCAATAACTCCTCCCCTTTCTGCGACATGTCTGAAATACAAGTACAGTACTCATTGCTCATGTCTGCTTTGTAGGGAAGCCTGTAAAACTTGATTTAAGATGCCTTTTTTCTAATATCAGTTTGGATTGTAAGTTATCTTTTCCATCATTCTTTTAATCAGTTTGATCCACACTTTTGTTTTTCACAGTGGTAAACTGTGATCCTACTTTACAGTAATGTGGATCTGTCCTCTGTTCATCGACAAGCTACTTCACGTAACTGTACAAAGTTAGAATTAAAACCATTCTGTAAGGTATAATTAAATGTAGGGCCTCTGTGGTGTGGGAAATGAAGTGTGCAGTATTGAGCAGTGTTGATATCCAGAAAGCCCTTTCCCATCGATCCTGGGGAGAACTTGGTTTAATGTCCTTGGAAAGTGCGGCAGGTAATCTATTGAGTTATTAAACTGTGAAGGGCCAGGGAATGCTAAGGCAAATTGTGATTCCTACGGGAATTCCTGTAGCACCACAGCATTCACCACCAAACTCTACTCCACCTGAACTCCTCCATGGAGTTTCAATATTAATAGACAATCCATTTTCCCTCTGACCTTAGACATTAAAGTGTTTGACTTAAGTTATGGAGGAAAAGTGGTAGAGGAATGGAAAACTACCTGAGGCTCCCCAGGGAATTAATTTGCTATAACATTCTGTCGACATACGGGCATGACAAAGGGACATGTCAAACGTAGGAAACATGGTTAACACTTCCAATCATCTCTGGTGTGAAAGAGAACTCACCATGATAACACTTGCAAAGTGAAAAAATATCATTGCTGCAGGGCTTGTCTTCCTGTCACAAAAAAAACAAGCAAGAGCGCATGGTGAAACAGTTCACATGCAATTCAAATTGTGCCATTTTTGACACGTCCCTTCTGATAGTGTTCAAACCATTGAGCTCAAATAGAGGTGGCACTCAGCCGGGCAGCTCCCTGGCCTCAGATATGTGACAAATTCATTTTAAAAAAGGTGCAGGTGGCAGATGAGGCCTGGCAATTGAGAATGAGCACATATCCCTGGGCTGGCTGACGGGGTCTCATTGGGAATGCCGATGCGCTCCATATGTGTTTAATCACTCATCAGGCAGCAAGGCTGATACAAACCCAGACCTGGCACATTTTACAATGGGTTAACACTGTCTTGGTGTACCACAATCAGAGAGAGGAGAGAAACTGACCAGAACTGGAAGCTGAGCGAGTGCAGTGAGAGAAGGAAAGGAGCGTTATGTATGCACAGCAGATTGTGCTTCTCTGTCTCTGGGGTCAGGATTGCGTTTTCCTCCAACTTCTGCCCATCTCCCAGTAGCTCAACAACAATATGGCTCAAATATGGGCAGTCATTGCACCTGCTGTTCTCCGGTGGCATGTAAGGAGGAATTAAAAATGTGTAATATCTAAGGAATCACACACTCAGACACACTGACCTGATATGTGACATTCTAGATTCTCCCGTCTCGAACTTTTGTTCTGGAAGACTAGTCAGAGGAAAAGCCATGTTCAGTAAAATTGCTTGCACTGTCAGGAACAGCTGTACAGGAGGACAAGGGGTGATTTTGAACAATACTGTGTTCCGAGTACAAGCTTTTCTTTCTTTTTTAACAAATATTGGAAGGCAAAGAGGATCTGAAAATGTAGGTGTGGAAACAGATGCTTGAATATGTCATTATACAAATAGCAGCTAACATGCTCACTGTTATATGGGTCTGACACATGAAACAATATTTTATTTTTGCAGTACAAAAGTAATTCTCTCTTCACTTTTATTTTTCATACTCAGTCTTCACAGGATTAAAAAACACAAAAAAACATAAAATGCAGACATAGCAGTGGCTTCATTCCAAGCCACACAGGTGCATTTATTACAATATCCAAAACACATCAGTAAGTTGTTTTTATTGTCACAATACACATGTACGCAGGGTAACTAGTTGCACTGCCATATCACAAAGTTGAATGTCATATGGTCCCAAAGCAAAGCATGATAGCACCTGATAAGGACATAATGTAAATTAGACTTTGGGCTCTACTGTAAGGGAGTCTGTCATATTCAAGAATTAAATGCAAATCATGTATTATCACCATGCACAGTCCCTATCCAGAAGAGTGATGCCTTTGTGTTCTCATGCAGCAGCAAAAGGTGGACAGGCTTCTGAAGGAAAAAAAAGAGACAGGAAAACAGTCCTTTGACTGAAAACTACACTCATGACTGAAAAGGACTTGTCAAATGCATGAACAATGCTCATCTCTCACCCTTTAATTATGGGTTTCATTACACACCCATGCACCTCTCTTATGCTGTCACAACACCACTCTCTGTCTCTGTGTACATATGCACACACATGCAGTAAGGCAAATGCCGAAGATTAGCAGCCAAAAACAATATATATAACATTTGTTTTATTGTAATCTACAAGAGGAGATATAAGCATAAAAAAATAGAGTAAAATCCTCTAGCTTTGCTTTTTAGGATGTTGAAAATTACAAGACTGTATGGAGTTTGAACAGAAAGGCACAGCAACAAAGAATTGTCAAAGGAGATTTTAATCACAGATTGTATCGGGCCTATAGAGGCTTACATCTACAGACCACAGGATTCAGTGCACTCAGTCACTTTATTCATTTAAATGTCACCATGCTTATTCTGCTTGAGCACTGTTTAAAAACTCAGAATTAGCATTGTTGAAATTTAGGAATACCTACTTTTATGATTGGGGCAAAAATACAACTTGTTTTGGAGGCTTTTAATTAAAAATGAATATCTTACGAGTTCAAGACAGTATTTGTGTTCATGCAGAGTACAGTAACACATTTGTCATCAAATGACAATTACCTCCGCCAAGGACGTTATATTGTCAGCATTAATTTATTTATTTCACTCTTTTTGTTTGCATAACATAACTCAAAAAGTTATGAACGGATTTGAATGAAATTTTCAGGATAGGTCAGAAAAGGCATGAGGACTAATCGATTACATTCTGGGAGTGATCTGGATCATTGTCTGGATCCAGAAGATTTTTAGAGGATTCGTCATCATTGTGAGATAGAGCCAAATTCAGCATTTGAAAATTAGCTGAAGAAATTGCCAGAAAAATTTAGCCAAAAAACATAGAACACCACCATAATAGATTCTATCAAATCAC
>JAQQAE010016422.1:0-11765 GCA_029823295.1 Pseudamia nigra
ATGCTGTAACAACAGTATGAATCTTACCTGTGCGGAGCAAGTGACAGACTTCTCTTCTCCTGCTGGCGTCGCAAAAACCTCCACATTAATGTCAAATCATCGCCTTGCATTTTCGAGAACTGCGCATGTGTCCGAACACAATGACCCACAGTTTGCCATAAAATCAGTAAAGTCTTCGGGATGTTTTCGTTTGTTTCCATGACACTCTGCGGCCGCAGATTCTGTTAAGCGCTTCTTGATGATGTACAGACGACGTGATGACGTTTGTACAACAGCCATCGGGCCTCGGCCCCCGGTAATGTGAGCGGGAAAAGTGTGAAGTGGGCCCCGGCTCAGCTCGACCCAAAATGGCCCTAGCGTGAGTGCGCCCTTACTTTCACTCAAGTAGAAGTACTCGGAAACATAAGTACTTGAATATGTAAGTATATCATAAAAAGTTCATTTTTGTGATTTATTTTCTTTTCAATTTCGTGATTATGTTGGTGTATGTACTTGATTATTTTCTTCACTTTCACTCATTTTGGTCATTTGTTCTTATTATGTACCCTAATTTTGTAATTTATGTCTATTTTCTTCAATTCTCTTGATTATTTTTGTACATTTTTGCTCATGTTGTCGCGTGGTTTTTCATGTTCATATTCTGACTACACAGGTCATATTTAATTTAATTAATTATTTAGTACATTTTTACTAATACTTATTGAGCTGTAGAGTAAAAGTTTGTTTTCATCTTAGATGTAACTTAGTAAGAGTAACTACTCTAGTACATACATGTAAAGGAGTAAAATGTACGTAAATACTTACTACTCACCTCTTTTCACATGTACATCTGTTGGCTTCTTCACTGAATTACGTTGTAATTACTTGAAAGAGCTACATTCAAAAAAAGTGAGACCAGCCTTTTTTAAAATGTGAATATAGAAAATAAAATTTTCAGTAAGGTCAGTTTCAGAAGGAGATGTTCTTTCAGACGACGTTGCAGGAAACATAAAAGGCTCTTCACATCAAGGCTCTGCAACATGTCAGTGCCCACCTCAATCCGCCCGTAATCCCCGCGTCTCTTAGGAGAATCACCTCCTCATTCCCAGCCTCCCCTCGGTTGCCACAGCCAGTCAGCCGGGCAGCACAGGAACAAACAAAGGTCTTTCAAAGAGTTTGACGAGCCGTCTCTTAGGAACGCCAAGCAGCTCGGCAATAACCAACCGAGGGGAACCCTGAGCAGCCAGAGGGTCAAAGTGGCCGGGAGAAATGTCTGTAAATTCACCCTGCACGGACCCCAGGGAGGAAGCTGATCACCTCTCGAACCAGACACAGACTGACACATCACAGCCCTGTACACATATTATAAAAAAATGTGTATTTACTTTGAAGACTGGAATGGCAGCACTGCAATATGAGGGCAAAGGCCATGTGTTTCATTGGTCCAGACCAGTCCCTCCTCATTAGATTCTGTGCTGAGCTGACTCACACATTGTCTAAATACAATGAGCAGCAAATAGCGATTCATCTCTTTGCCCTCTGGCAATTATACCACCTTGTCTGTAGAAATTAATAATAGATACTGTATTCACAGAGTTAGCTGTTAATGAGTGCCACGCATTGTGCATACAGCATAGTGAGATGAGAGGGGTAAAAAGGCTTGAACTTTGAGCTTCTTGCCCTGAAATTTCATTCCAACCATGCAAAAGTATAACATGCGCCAGCCAAGAGGCAAAAGGGGTGTTATTATAAAAAACAGTCCTCACACTCTGAGTAACTGCTGGAACAAAGGTATATCAAAGTGAGAATGACTGTGATGGGAGGTCATGTAGGATCGAAAGGAGAGTTTCAAGAGGAAGAAGACAATAAGCTGACTGTGACAGGCTGTGTTTGAGAAATCAATAGGCTCTGCGTTTGTTCTGTCTCACTTCAACACCTGAATCTGAAAGCGTCCAACGTCGACCGAGTTTCTGAACTCTCTTTAGTGCTTTCACTCGATAAAAGGCTTTCAACTCAACTGGTGGTCAGAAACCATGCGTGTTGGCATATTATAGCATGCTTCACCTACTCTGCATATCCACTGTTTCTATTTACATTTAAATAAGATAGTGGTTCAATACCCTTGCACTCCAGAGTAAAGTAAGGATTGCTTGCATTCACAAATAATAGCAAAACTTACTGAACTTACTATTCTACAAAAACTGTGCAGTATTGGGTGATTTTCTCCACATGGAGCTGTGATGAAACAGTGTGCAACATTTGCAATTCTGTTGTGAAAACCAGGCAATTCCAGTTTAGGTAAGACTGATGTTTTTACTGCAGCATAATATTTCACTTTGGAAAGCCCATTATAGTGAAAATGAAACCATCGAGTCTATCATTGCTAGAAACACTACTTTTACACTAAGTTCTTCATACATGTTCTCTAAAAGTTTAATATCAGCTTGCTGACTGACATATTGCCAGCCGACACCTGTGCTACCACAGCTGCCATGACCTACCCATAACCCACCAGCAACAGCAGCTGTCACAGTGCAGTGTCACCGCTGTGCCAGGAGACTGTGCTGCAGGAAAAGAGAGACAAAACACCTGACAGTCAGCAGAAAAGAACGAACAGGGGCAGGCTAATGCAATGTAGAAGCTACGGTATATAAAAGGCAAGATATGACATTCTTTAAAAAGCTTAGTTTTAGTTAGATTTCACGCTGTGGGGGCCTCAAATACTGTGCTCTTTTAAGTCAGCACACTAGACATTATCCATGCTCTGTTACACTTTAATGTCTTTCAATTTCCACTGTCCTAATAAAGTTTATGCAAAAAAGTGTCTGTTTAATAAGTGTGAGATACTGTATATCCGTGTGATCGGGTTCATGGCTCAGGCTCTGAAATGATATTTCTTATCCAGACGAGAGAAGCCAAACTGGGAATAAAACCTCCCTTCAGAGCATGAGTCAGAGTGCAAACACAAATAAAAACCCAGTAAACAAGCAGGGTGAAAAATGTCCTGGAGAGGCTGTTTTGACTTTTTAAGGGCCATCAGCGGTTCGGATTTCACTGAAGGCGTCATATATAACGGACTCAGGCGGCTCACCAACGGGTCGGCTCACAAAAACCGCAATCCTGACCTAATCCCGAACCCTGACCCCCGTGACCTGAGCATTTGTTTCACGCTACCACAGCAGACGCGTAAAGAATCAGACTGTGAATCTGTTGACAAAGGGAAAGGTAAAGAACTGAAACACGGCCAGTGGGCTAAATATAAACTGCTCAGGAGGTTTTGTTTCCTCTGGGTAGGGATAAGGAGCAGCACTCGCAGCATCAGTCTTGCAGACCCAATTTTCGCAGTCTGGAGCTTGCTACCTCAGGGAAAAAAAACACAGGGACTGAAAAGACACAACTCTCGGACCTGATTATTTCTTTGTTAGATAATTGCACATTTGTATGTGTGTGTGTGTGTGTGCAAGCTACACAGTCTTACTTCTTTTATATCTAAGCTATAAACCGGACCATCTGTGCTGAATGATAAATTTCTATGACTATTATTCAAGTCAGACATTTGTTGTTAAGTGATAATGACTATAATAATCCTTTAATTTTAGACCTGTACATCAACAGGATGTTTTTGTAGCTGATATAAAATATACAGCGGACTTATGGAGATTTGGATTCTACACGCACTCTTTCATGTTGGAGAGGATTTCTACTTTTTCCTGTCCTTTGCTCTACACAATACTTCTTAAATTCCACTGCAGCAAAACCCTTACATCATGCAAGACCTGGCTGCCTGACTAATTCATGCTCCTACATCAAATTTTCAGGCCACAGGCAGGATGCCACTTTGATCAAATTTAAGTAAAATGGACTTGCTGGAGTTCGAAAGATCAATACCACATTAATAACACCTAGCTGAGAGAGTTGAGAAACAGCAGCACTTTCGCTGTTGCAGAGGAGCAGGAGGGAAGAGAAAGGCCATGGCAGGCTGCTGACTGTAAATCTCTCTCAATCTTGGCATCTCTTCCAAGGAACTGGAAGGTGTCACAGTAACCCTGAAGAGTCGTCACGGTGGCAGCTCCAGTCTGTACTCACATCAGTGTCAGGGCTGTGTGACTCGCACTGTAGGACCTTCCTGCGTGGCAAGACTGAAAAGCCTGCTCCCACTGCAGGCACGGATGCTAATGAAGGACACTGATTAACGTGTGCACACACACAAACTGTAAAAGCACAAACACACTCTTTCATATACTGTATTTTCATCAGTATGCTAAAACATTCATTGCATTACAACACAGAGAACAGGCTTCAAATGAAAGCAGTCATCTATGCATGACTTGCAAAAGAAATGGAATATGCTTATAGAAAATCACATTTGGGGAGTTTGGCAAAAGCAGCAGAAAAATTAAACGTGAAGAAAAACGGAATACTTTCCCCAGTGTTCAGTCAAACACAGAATGGTGAAATAAGAGTAAACACTCCGTAACGGTATATGAATAAAGTAGGTTTACAGAGCTTACCAATTATATGGCCGTCAATTTATTTCTAATGAAAACGTGCATCAGTGAGCTATTGCCATGCTAATTTCCCCCAGAGTCCGATTGTCTAATGTTTCATGCTCATTTAACTCTTCTGAAAAAGAATATTCACTTTTTTTGTCTTCCATTTGTTACTCCTGTGGACTTGTGGTCCTGATTTCTGACCCCTTAATAACACACTTACAATAAAACAGAGCAGGACAGGATAATAACTGTCATGTGTAATTATCTCCGATCTGCCCGCTTTCCAACTGAATCCTTCCTTTCAGAGCTCTTTGTTGGCCTGCAGAGATGTGATATGAGGCGGACAGAGCTGGGCTGGGCTAAATGGCAGAAGAGACACACTGCAGATCCAGTCCTGCTTTCAGACATTACCCTGTTCTCAAAAGGTAACAACCTGCTCTTTCGCTGCCACAGAAACTTGGCTCCCAACCTGTACTTGACCTTTCTGAATAGCAAACAATACCCTGACTGACTCGGTTAGAACACACTGAAACTTTGCTTAAAAAAAAAGAAAAATAATAAGTTGGGGATTTTTCCACACAGAGCTGATTTAGGGAGAGTATGGTAATGAGAACAGGAAATGCTCAGCAGGATTAATTAAGCACAACAATCACAAGATGTAGCTGCGGACTCAGCAGAGCACAAACTGAGATGCATCAAGGTGAGACAATGAGCAATGAGACCAGCTGAAGGCAGAGAAGGCCCTGATTGGACATGTGCTTACAGTTATGCAGAGCCCCAATCAGGGCACTTGGCATCAGGCAAACATTCCTTGGGCACATACAATAAATGGATATATTTCATTTTCCATTTTCCAGGCTTGTGAGATGAGAAAGCCAACTGGGAGCTGGCTTGCCTCCACATAGCTTCACATGACAAGACATCAGAGACAGAAAGAGACTGCAGGCTGCAGAGAAGGGGACTGCTCTCATAAGCACCCTGTTTGCTCACATACAAGAGCAGAAGGCGAAATGATCAGCACCCACAGGCCAACAAAGTCTCATATGAAAATAAAACATCCTTACACTTTATGTGAATAAATCCCTCTGTCATTCGCTCTCATTCTCCCCTTCAATCCCCACCCCCTTGTTGCAAAGTTTTCCATCTGCTCTCTGTATTGCTGCTCATGATCCCACAACGATGGAAATCAACCAGACTTTTTAGGAGGAGACGGTCTGACTGAGACCCAATCCCCACCGCCCCTCACCCTCAGTCCGCAGATGGTGGTCTGGCTCCTGCAGGGAAAACTTCCACATCATGGGTTTGCTGCACCTCTGCAGTAAAAGGCTACATTTTCCAGATGACTTCCTTTTCCACCAGTAACAATCTATGAATGCATCCTCGGCTCTTTTGTCCATTCAGTTTAATAAATATAAGAGTGATTCCACTTAATGGGCTCTCGAAAACAAAACTGTCACCACTACAAATAGGAGTCGTGACACGAATAATACAACAATAATGAACCTCTGAAATAAAAGATGATTTAAATTCACACTGTAGGGATATTTTAATAGTGACGAGACATTTCCTTTGAAGACAGAAATGTAATAGTAGGTGTTGTTTTTCTGTAATAAATAGTTTTTTGTCCTCTTTACACGTACGCATCCCTTCTTTGTTCTGCTTTATCTCATGTGTCAGTGTCACTGTTGGAAATGTAACAAAATATCCTTAGAATTCGGTTTCTGTAAGATACTACGATGCTGCATTAAAAGCTGGGTTTTGGTGAAAGGTGAGTATTTGTGGTTTTAAACTGTGTCACGGTCACAACATAACCGACACTAGGCATGCAATATACGTATTTCCAAAATTAAATAAGCTGAAAAACATTGAAACATTTGAAGTGATTTAGTTGACATTGTAAACAAAAAGTACGCTAACAACATAAGAGAGCTGTCTATCATGACAATCATTCATCGTGACATGTGTCTGTGTTGACTGTCACGATGGATAAATGATTATGTCTTTGTAAAGGGTCAAAAAATTCTAAACAGCGACCAGTGACAAATGCGAATACAGTCCCTGAGCCATAATGATTGATTTTTTTTCAGGAATAAAGTCTAATATCTCTGATTCCACCTCCTTAAATGTGATTATCATCTGGTTTCTTTCTCTCTCTGTGGCAGTAAATTGAACATCTCTTGATTGTGGACTTACACTGGGCTTTGGGAAACACTTTGTCACCATTTTATGACATTTTTCACACCAAACAATTAACCCATTCATTGAGAATTTATTCAACAGATTAATCAACATTGAAAACCATAGCTGGTTGATGCCCTAGTGGTGTGTTCTTTGTACTAGAACAGAATTCCCGGGATGAGATATTTAAAATTATATTATATCACCTTGCTTGCAGCCGTGGTTCCCAAACACTTTCAGCTCAAGACCCAGAAGATAAGTACGGTGCTTCCTTCGAATGCAAATTGAGAAAGGGTATTTATAAACTGGTCCAGTAGATCATCTTCTTTGCTGAAAATTAATCCACCCATCCAATAGCATACTGTTTTTGTATATTTTATTCTTAAGATATACAATATGATCGATGAATTTAAAAAAAATAAACAAATTAAACACCAGACTAAATAAAAATGAGCGTAAATGAACAGAAATTTAAAAAACTAAACAGACAGGACAGCAATGCACAAAACAGTCACAATATTTTAAAGATCCCATATTGTGACATTTAAATTCATGTCTATGCAGCTTATGTGTCTATTAAACACTTCTGTATGGGTGTTGAGAAAATAAAGCCTATTTATTTGATTTTCCCTTATTTTTTCATGGGTCTCTTTACAACCAGACACATTGTGAGATGTCACTGCCCACTTTTAATTAAAAAAAAAAAACACTGTGGTTGTTTGAAACATAGACTGTTTATATTAGTGGACAAAGAGACCAGAACAGCACCCATTGGTCTGTGAACAACCGTTTTGAGTCCAATCGCATCGCCACTTCCTGGAGGACACTTTGGAACCAAAAACAGGAAATAACCATATTTGGATGAATGATGACAGAGCTACTTGAGTCGAGTACGTCAGGGGTTTTATGTGTAAGCTAATGCTAACCCCTAGCAAGTGATTACATTATTACAGTGTTGTTACTGTATGCCCTTACACACAACTATAGTGGAGCATCTCTCAGGTAAAACTATGTTCTATTAAATAAACAGAAGATACAAAGGTCCGACTCCGCCGGTGAGTCAAGTTACCATAGCGACCTGTCAATCAAACCCCAGCATAACCCCAGACATCTGCCATAATATCTCAATGATGGAGTAAAAAGTTAAAGATGAACTGTTAGATCACTTATTAGACGGTCCACATAAAACATTTGAGGCCATGATGACTCATGACAAAATAACTTATTCACTTTAAATTTTCAGAAAGAAGTCTCAGGGCTTCTTGAAGTGCAGTGAATGGTACCCCAGTGGCCAACGGCAGTATTACAACTTCAACTTCTTTCCACATTGGCCTTAATTTCTCAGGACTGACAGCACTGAGGAAGTTCATATAGTCACAGCTTTTATTTCACATCCCAGAGTTTATCTACACCTCAAAACCCTAAAAGGTAGATTTTCATCATATATTGGGACATATTGTGAACGATAATGTTTCGTGTATTTTTGTACTGTTGAAACAGGTCTAACAACTCTAAAGACAATGTCAAAGTATCAAAATTCTTACTCAAAGGATCTCAGGTAACTGAGCCTGAAACAAGCATTATTTGTGATGTTACAAACATCTGTCACACCCTATTCATGTACACACACTTTATTGACATTTACGTCGTTATTTTAGCACTGGACCCAGCACATGTATATAGACAAATTTTATGTATCTTAATACTTATATATATCCTATATTCCGATACTTATATTTTATATTTGCATGTATTCCTTTTTCTAGAGTTATGAATAGAGAGTTGAGTGGTTCATTGCCCAACATTTCACTGCATGGTTGACTGTACAAATAAATGAACTGAATCTGAACATAGAATCACTGTCCTCACTCAGGACTCACCAGAACCACCCGAACCAGCCTGATGACCCGGGATCATGTACCAGGGAGCCTACGTTATGGAGCACACGGCCCACACCAAAAATGGTTACGTTTGTGACGTTTTGTATTTAAACAGCCTGTTTGAAAATGTTGAGCTTATGAACATGGTATAATGAAGCCCCTGATGATATCTTGAGCTGAAATCGAAAACACACATTCTAGGGACATGTAAGAATTTGAATAACTTTCTATCTAGGATCCTAGCCAGTGTATCATGATATATATTGTATACGCATCACCGGATCAATGCTAATACTCAGCTCCGATAACAATTGCTTACATGTCTGTTCTGACTTTATATGGCAATCCTATAATGCTCTTTTCCGCAGTACATGTTTATGCAGCTCTCAGCTTATAACCCTGAAGTATTACTCATTCCGTGCCATGCTTTAGCCAGACAGTCTCAGCTTCATAGTCTTTTTCATCTCAGTCCAAGTGTTATCTTATTCACTGCAATAAGCAAAAAGGATATTCTGCCTTAACTTTAGATCAAACTGGGAAATGAGTCAAGAGACACAGGATAATTACACCACTCAGTTGACAACATTTGCCGCTAATAGAGGAGACAGATGGTAAGTGAACATCCATTCTATTCCCCTAAGAAGAGTGAAAGTGTCAGACTGGGCTTTATCCTGTGAAATAAGCTCTTGAAACCACAGCCTAGACTTGGGCTTTTATGTTCACAACACCTTCCTGTTGGGCAAATATGATGTGAATGTGAGATTTTTTTTTTTTCCCCTCTTATCGACGGTCCTACAGTCAGTGCAGCAGAGAGGCTCCATATTTCATAACCTCTAATAATTTCACTTCCCCTATCCTGACAGTCTGGACCGAGCACAGCATTGAAATGACTTATGGAAAATATGGATTTGATCGGGTAAAAGAGGCAAGAAATCCCCGTCGGAGTGCACAGCCTTCACGTTTATTAAGCATTCAAGGTTAAGGTGTGGTCGTCACACGAGCACGGCAATAAATGCAGTGTGTTAATCAAAGAAGACACTGTGAAGATTGTGGGAGTCGAGGTTGCATTTAGATCCTTTTATTTCTTCTCCTGAGCAGCTGAAGGGAGTCCGCACGAAGGATCAGTCACGTAGAGGAGACGCTACAAAAAACAGCAACTATTAGCAACTAATGGGAAGGTAAAAGCGCAGATGGCGAAGCTCGCAACACTCCAGTTAACAAACTAAAAAACTGACACCATGTAAATGTTTGTTGACAGATTCTCTCAGAGAGCTTTAGTGGAGCGTCACTGTTCCATTCAGGTCTTTTAATTACCTGTATGTGATTTAATCCTTCATATGTCTCAGCTCATTCCTCTTAATGATCTGCTCCACTCAGCCTGACACATTACACACTCTGCTTGCATGCCTTGGTTGCTCTGTTTTTGTTTTTTTAATTTTTTGGCTATTGGGGCTTCCTGAGGTGTGCACATATCTCAAATTAACACAAAAAATTGCCAGACTGGAGTGGAAGAACATCACACCAGATTTAATATATAATTACCATTTAGGGCCAAGCCCCATTATCATTCAGTGTCAAAGCAGCTGCAGTCTAAATGTTATCAATATTACTGGCATTTTGTCATCTAGAGGGGAAAATATGTAAATGTGTGAGTGTGGGTGAGAGTCTGTGTCACCAACAGGCCCAGCTCGTTAGCTTTTTGGACCAAAAAATCCAGTGCTGTGATGTTAAATAAGTGAAAATAAAGGGAACAGAGTATCAGAAAAAGAATAAAGAAAGGTCTGAGCTGCATGAATCTAAAAAAAAAAAATAATAATAATAATAATAATAATAATAACAACACGTCCCTACATCTAGTATGAGAATAATGACAATTTGGTTATTTGTCAAATTGGAAACAAAAAAATGCTTATGTGTTCAATCCATTTATCCGGTACTTTCTCTTCTTTCCAAAACAATTATGATTTCAGCTCATATAATTCTTCTCGTCTGATAAGATTCAGGTCTGATCGTGTGTATGAACATGAGCTGAACAATGACAAAAGTGCGGCTTTTCACCACAGAGACAAACATCCAGCATCTTCCACAGTGAATCGGACCATTTCTCCCACAGTGGAAAAGCTCCATCTCGTGATATCTGTAGGAGTCGGAGATATCCGTGACCGCAAATGCGTCAGACAACTTTTAAGGAGTCACTCCATCAGCAACTATCCAAGACAAGGCCAGTGTGGAGTCGCTGCAGGGTCTGAGACAGTCCCCACTCATCAAGCACCTCAAGATTTACGCGCACAAACTCGGGATATACTGCGTGGAGGACGTGGGAGTGTCGCTCATTCTGTTTTATAGATAACTGTCGCCCTGAATAAACAGGTTTGTAACTTTTCCCACAAATAGCTCGTGGGCTGCCTGGCGCCTTTAAGCATGCCTGAGCGATAACAAAAAGCAGCGGAGCGTAGTGGGTTGTGTTGTTTTGGCAAATGAGAGCCTTCCACAGACGCAGACCTCTCCTAATAACGCACAGCAATGGGGCGCAAAACGGGGAAAAGTTCAAGCAAATTATTTCAGAGTTAAAGGAGAATTAGTTTTGGTTTTCTGTAAAGATGGATGAGGGTGTCCCGTTAGTAAAACAGCGGTGAGGGGCAGACACACGGAGCAGCGTGCTGGGGGACAGGGGGGATAAAGTTGGCATCCACACCAGACTCGCTCCGGTTTTGCTTTGAGCGGAGTTTTATCCACATCCGAAAACTTCCAAACTGCGTTAAGGACACCGAGATGGAGACGCGTCTTACCTGTTGGCCCCTCGATGCCATCGGCGTAGATCTGAACAGTCAAAATCAACAGAAAGGCGCAGGTGTTCATCGTGAAGCTGTTTTAGTCCACTTTAAATGTGTAGAAGAAAACATTTCATTCAGTCCTCCAGGTCCGGGGTTAAAGTTGTAGAGCCGAGCCCATCTATTCGTCCAGTTCTCACTGAGAGGAGTTTCACAGACACCGAGGGAGACAGGGCAGAGCTAGTTCTGCAAACTGACGTCAGGGTAAACAGTTCAGGGGAGAGATTTCGTTCTCAAACGCACTTTTGGTTCCCAGCCTCCTTTACGCACAAACAGTATGAGTCGGGCGCCTCCAAGCGGCCGCGATGCGCAGCGACACAGTGGTATTCAAACCCTGGCCAAGCACAAACCTACCACAACGTGTGTATGTGTGTGTGTGTGTGTGTGAGTGTGTTGGGGTGGGG
>JAQQAE010016423.1:0-11765 GCA_029823295.1 Pseudamia nigra
AGCTCGCCTTAGGACACCTGCGTTACCGTTTGACATGTGCACCGCCCCAGTCAAACTTCCCACCTGCCACTGTCCCCAGAGCGGGTCGCGAGCGGCCGGGTGACTGCGCGCTTGACGCCAGAAGCGAGAGCTCAGGGCTCGCCTCCCCGCCTCACCGTGTAAGTGTCGCGCAAACGTGTTGGCGCCGACACGTTCGGTGTTAAGCTGATGGCAGGTATGGTTATTACCGGTAATGTCTACATTTTAAATTGTCAGTGATACAGATGCAGCAGATGCAGGTACACAAGCCTAGAGTGACCTGTGGCAGCTGTAAGTGTGACAAACAACAAACACTCAAAATAATTTGCATATACGTCGCTCCGGTGTATTTGTTGCTACCCTAGCCAGACTATGCAAAAACCCACAACGTATAACCCGGAAAATATGGTACAAGTCTAGAGCAGGTTTCCCTTGTTCACTTACGTCTCCCCTACTAATATTATTTTTGACATAATTTGAATACGTGGCTAAAAGATAATGTGAATACAACTTAGATATATTATATAATACTATGATTTCTGACAAGATTTTTATCTGTGATGGTGGGGGAAACAACTTTGTGCCTATGCCACTTTGATGTCTTCTGCTTTTTATTGTTTGGATTAAGAGAACCCAAAGCAGACATTGCTTCATCTGTACTTAAAGTTAAACTATGTCACCTCTTTTCCTAGAATATCCTGTATAAATACAGTATAATCACTCATCCATTAATAATGCTTCTCAGGGAGTGTGGTTCTCCTGTTCAGCCAATCACAGCATTGTGTGTACACCTCCAACTAATCAGAGCACTGCACAGTGTCTTTGATGTGGAAGCAACACAAGGCAGAGCACAAAAGTGATCTGTTTCAGTTATATTGCTCTGGAACCTTTCCCACAAAGTGGCCATTTTGTGGGTGAGTTTATGCCTACCATAGAGTGTACACATTTTGAAAAACACCGTAAAATTGCCATCCATTTGTCTATTTTGTGATTTTTTTTTCCCCCTCAGCATCACATCTCTCCTCTATAATTTGATCTATTGTCCAGCCTCTCTCAGGTTGTCTGTGAGTGAAAGGGAGAAGGTGACTTTGAATAATGCTGTTTCTAAACAGCTTGTAAAGTTACATACTTTACATTTAAATTTCTTTTTACCAACTAAATAACTAATTGTTTTTGCCAAGTCTTCATAGTTTACAAGCAGCAACTCTCCAGACTGAAGACATCTTCCACTTTCTTCACATCTATCTTTTCCTTTTCCATCATTAAGGCTTCTGTCTCAGGTACAGTGACTCCTCAGATAAAGCTGTAACATGTCCCAGCTGCCAAAACCTATCCCCTTTAATACCCCCACAGGTCTGTTCAACAAGCTACTTAGTGGGCGCGAGCATTGAGCTGAAATAATGTGATGCGGAATGCTGCACGCCTGAGGGATGATGCCATGCTACAGTACCTCGGGCCTGGTTAGACTGTAGCGCTGTAGGCCAACTAAGCTCTACACACACATAGAGGGAGCCACCAAGTAACAATGCCTGTGGCTCTCACTCACAGACAAATAGCTTGTTAATGCTGTGTGGGAGGCATCAGCCGTCCACCCAGACCAGGTCCATCTAAGATTCATGTAATGCTTCAGAGAGAAAGGGCAGCCAAAGAGCACCTCCCAGAGGCGTCCCTCCCATGTAATGCAGTGCCACACCTCTATGGTGCACAAGGCCTCCACAGGCTTCTCTAACACTCCTGCCCTGTGTTGTAGCATGGAGCCTTAATTTTTAAATATGGTTTACCTAAAAAAATTGACCAAGTGCTTTTGCTCTGACAAGTAGAGTCAGAGAGAAGGCAAGGCTGTTTGCTTCTATTTATATGCCAGAGAGAGTGAGTGAATGGATGGGCATGAGTGACATAAACCAGCTGCTTTTCCTGACACACTTGTCTTCAGTGATTTGACGAATCCACCCGCTTTCTCCTCCCTCAATAGATAAGCAGCAGAAAACCTTGAAATGATCGCCAGTGGAGATCGAGAACTTGAGCGAGCGATGTAAACTGGTGCAGGCTGGCTTGACAGAGAAGGAGAAGAATGAGCTAGAGAGGAAAAAGAGTGAGTTAGGAACAGAGAAAGGGAGAGAGTGAAACATGGTGGGATAAAATAGAGGTGCATGTGCTAGATGAGGGATGGGGATGCCAGGCAAGTGGCAGAGCAGCAGAGGAAGACAGTGATGTAGTGGTAGTGGGTTGGAGGAGAGGAGGAGTGGAGGAATAATGGATGAGGACAATAGAAGTGCATTAGAGCAGGAGGTGCCATGTGTGCTTGGAGGGGGGGCTTAGCATGAAAACACTGGAATGGGTGTGATGGATGTCTGTAGCTAGAACATGGACTTATTTCATGTTTACTCCAAAGCTGACATGATCTACTTTTGCATGTAGATATTAACTTTAAAGTACAAGGGCTGGCATTCTACATTACAATTGCTCATTAACTTATATTTAAGGAACTAAGAAGATTTATATTGAGCTTGAATAACAGCATATTTTAAAAAGCCAGCCAAAGTCAGTGAGCCTGCACTGACGGAACATTTACATTTATCAAGACAACTCATCCAGATGATTAAGCACTGTTGTCTGCCAGTATAAGATATTTCCAATAAAGTGTTTACTCAACTAAAGTTTACACAGTCTAGAAAACAAGATCCTCACCCACTCATATAGCTTCCAGCCGTGGCCCGTTGCGTATCCACACATGCACGGGCTTGCACTCACACCTACACATGCTCTCATCTGGCCCCTGGAGAAACCTGTCACTGTGAGTGGCCCCGTGCCATGGCAGGATAAACTACCTGTCATGACGACGACTTTCTGTGGAATTCATATCAGAGGCAAAACAAAGGAGGTGCTGAGGTCACGGGGCGTCACTCTTAAATTATTCATCTTCTGCTTCCTGCTTTCGTCTCCTTTCTGCCTGTCGCCCACTTTGTTCTGCCAACTCACAACAAGGGCAACTGTCAGCCTCCACTCTCCATCTCAAAAATTTTGGGATCTTAAAATAAATAAGCATTATGCAGGGAAAAAAGTTTCTGATTGACCATTTTGAAGGGCATGTTTATGTTGACGCTAATCGTGTGGTAAGGAAAGGCCAGTGCATGTATGCCACTTCTGAATGTCACAGCATCATAAAATTTTAAAATGTGCTTTCCCTCCCACTCGTTTCGTCGTCTTGTGTGCTTAATTGATCAGTGTCCTGGCAGCTGCTTGTATATATACACTTCCAGAGTGTCTATATGCGGAATGGCTTCAAGCTTCGGGACAATTGATTTTGCACAGTCTGTTGCTGCAGTATTTAAATCCATCACGCTGTGTTTTTGATTCCAGAAACAGCTGTCTGCCCTGGGTCTGACCGGTCCCTGGGAGCAGAAGGCGGCTGATTTCTCTAGAGTGTCAGACAAGAGCAAGGGAAACCTTCATCTCAGCAGTGTCCTCCACTGGGCAACTCTGGAGTTGTCTTCTGAGGTTGGCAAAGGAGCTGAAGATCTGGAGGAGGAGCATGTAGAAAAACCCAAGCTGTTTTACGCAGATCATCCATTCATTGTCCTAGTGAGAGACAACACAACTGGAGCCCTGCTGCTCATGGGAGCTCTGGACCACACAGAGGGAGAGGCTATTCATGATGAACTGTAGAACCTTCTGAAATTACCAGCTTTCCCCCCTTCTATCTGTCTTTTTTTCTCTCTTTCTTTCAAAACCTCTGTTAAGACATTGTCATTCACTGTGGCACACTATCACTCAGGCTATGGCTGGCTGTCACACACAGACACCACATAGTCTCATGCTGACTGACACCGACACTGCCATCCCAGACATTTACACAGTCACACACACCTAGCTACACCTATAAGGCATACATAAATGAAAATACGGTACAAGACATTACCCATGTAGGCAGATATAGCAAAAGCACTAACTTGGAAAGATTTTCAGTTTGTATTCCTACTCCTTCTCCCCCACATGTGCACCCACACACATTCAAAGCCTCAATGAAAATCAACACCCCCCAAAATAAAAAAAAAGAAATGACAAAAGTGCACTGACAAACACTAGCATGCTGACAAGTGGATACAAGGACTCAAGCGGAAAAAAAAAAAAAACTTGGACAGCAACATCAACAAAGAACTTTGACGGAAACAGAGGCTCACAGCGAAATCCTCTCTGTCAGTCAAACGTCGAGGCAAAGACAGACAAGCGTGTTCATGTGTGTGAGCGCTGACCGTCAGATCAAGGGTGCCCGTGTGGCCTCTCCAGGAGCTGGCAGGGACCTATAGCATCTGTCTCTTGGGCTACATCTGACGAAGACTGATGGATCAGCCAAGTGCTTATTGATGAGCCAGCTTAATGCTAATGGCTGTAATGAGTCACATCGCTTGTCAACAACATGGAGCGGACGGGGAACCTTTTAATCTCTTAATACCACCAGCAATTGATGACACAGTTTTAGCCTCAAAAATACATAGAACTGACATTGGTTGACTTCAGTGTAACAGTTTAGCTTTGAGGATTATGATAGCAACTACAGGGGCTTTGATTCTTATTTGTATATTAAGCTTTTTATTTACCACTACAGTGATTATTGAGTCATCAACAAACTACAAAGGCTACTGCTGGAATGTGTATTTGATAAAGTGCATTTTTATTAGTATTTCTTCTGTCCGTTTTTTCCAGTTAAAGCTGTAGTCTGCAACTTGAAGAAAATCGAGGAAATTTTTAACACCTACACCTCTCATTCGCTGCCTTTTCTTTGTCTTGTTTCTCCTAAGCCCCTCCGCCCCAGTGTGCACCACTTTATGCATGACTACAATGACAAAAAAATGCAGGCATAAATATATCTGAGCAAGACCAACTGTCATTGCTTTTCATATCCCAAAGTTAGCAATGATGTTATGAAATAACAGCCTTTCACTCTTCACGTATAAAGTAACAAAAATGCAGCAATTTGAAATCAGACCAAGATGAACAGTCACAAAACTTTGTAAACCATGCTGATCAGTAGAATTAGTGTTATAAATAAACCTAATGTTAGATTGCATGGTCTTGGGTTACAGAGAAAGGGTTCTGATTTGGGCTCTGGCCTGCTCTGAGCGGTTGATCAGAACCGGCACCTCCGGTCCTCCGTGACCGGTGTTCTGACATGGGCTGCTGATCAGAGCTCACACCTCTGATAACTCTTTCTTGCTGTGTGTTAACACTACCCTTATTGCTCCTTGGTGAAATTTAAAGGGAGAGATGGAGGAGCGGTGGATTTTTAAAAAATCATATTCCAGGCTGTTATAATGAGCGTATTAATGTCTCACTATGGGAAAATAGTGACAGTTTCGACAAATATGACTAAAATAAATCACCAACTGTAGCTTTAAGATATTTTCTACCACAAACCAATCAAATATGTGATGGTAATGTACAATGGTACCTCGTCATACGAGTGCTTCATCATACGACTTTTTTGTGATACAAGTAAGACATCGGGCAAAATTTTGTCCCGTCTCGCAAGCAAATGCACGAGTTACGACTAAAATAGTTCCCAAGAGCACTCTCGCTCTCAGCTTCTTCCTGTTTTTCTCGGCTTCTTAATTGGTTTTACATGTATTCCTATGGGAAAGCCGGTCCCATCTCACAAGTTTTTTGTGTCTCGAGCGTGATGCCGGAACAGATTAAACTCGTATGAGGTACCACTGCATATGGATCTCCATGGAGGCATCTCAGCAACACTGATGCAGATTAACACATTAGAGGGGGCTTTCTACCAATGTGGCTGATACTGACCCTTGTCGATGAATAGAAGCGCATTAAAGCCCTAAACAGCTGTCCATTACAGCAAAACATAATAGACTTGGAAAGCTTAAAATGTACATTAGCAATACCAACAATAAGCCTCTAAACAAGCCAAGGTAAAATGTCTCCTTTCTCCCAGTGAACTATTTATAGAAAAAACAGCATAAATGAAAGTCCCTCATTACTTTTCCACATCAAAAGTTCTGTGTGTATCTTCAATATTTTATTAAATGCCAGATCATTTTAGTCCAACTGCAGGATCCACAAGAGTGTTTCATATTCAGTGTAGTAAAAATGAAAAATAAGATTCAGTGCAGTGTATTGTTTGCTTATAGGTAAAAATGTAAATGTGTGCTGCATCTGTTCGGTTCTATTACCAGCTCACAGTGTCTAGACACACAGCTGGTCTATGTGAAGCCCAGCATTCATCGAAGCTTTTAGACCCCAATATTACAGCTTTGTTCCCAATTTAGCCCTCTGCACAGGTCTGCTCAGCAACAGTGTGTGTCCGCGCATGTTCATGTACTGTTCACATGTTCATTCATGTGTGAATAAACCTACTACAATGACCTCTCCGCAGTGGCCTCCTGAGCAGCCGAGCCTTGTAAAGGGCACAGTACTCCAGGTATACTCGCCACTGAATAAACCCAGGAGCTCCATTTAGACAAGCCCATGATGGATCCAAGGCCGTCTGCTGTGAGCACATCAATCCTACTCATTCGACTCGGGTTCCCCACTGACTCACCTTCACATTTTATTCACTTCAGAACATTGACAAACACATGCAAACCCACATCCGCTCACAGGAAGCCAGACATAATCTGACTTTCTGACAGCAAAGAGGTAAGAAAACCACTTCTGTCTAGCAGCTGCATCCACAGCTGGTCATTTTAGGTCACTTTGGAGGAATTTAATTACTCCTTTAAAGAGGGATGACTAATCTGTGAGTTTTGCCACAATCTTTAGGTAATTTCATGTATGCAAATTTGGCACTTTAAAACAATTGCTAGAGACTGACCAGATCTTACTTGACTACTGTATGGGGTGAACTGAATGGTGGCTGTTTTCTTTTTTTTATCTACAGCACACAGTCCGTTCCAAAATGCTTTAAAGCAACAACTTCAAATCCACCCTGAGAGGAAAGGCAAGTTTGCTGTTCCTGTACTGTATGTGTTTATCTCAAAAAAACATGAAACTGTCAATCTGATGTGTTTTGGCTAGTTTACTTATTCTCAGAAGTGGGTAGTACTCAAGTACATTTGCTCAGTTACATGTACTTGAGTAATATTTTCTAAGAACTCCACTTCTGATAGTATGTCTGTGAAGATGCTCAGTCATCCAGGTCATTGTTATCATTGTAGGTTTTTCTTCAGCTTCTGGAATGATGTTTTTTTTGAAGATGTTTTGCCACTTCTCCAAGTAGGTGAAGAAAAACCTGCAAGGACTTCTGACAGTAGCTATTTTACAAAATACTTTTTACTCCTGCTCAGTTACATCTATGCTGAAAATTATGTACTTCTACTCAGTTACATTTGGCCACAAAGTAAAATGAACTAAGAAAATGAAAGAATAAACATGATGTCCCACAAATGAACAAAATTAACAAAATAATGAAGTAAATTAACAGTAATGAACAAAATAATGAAATAAAGACACTGAACAAAAAAAATTATGCATGAGAAAATAAGCAACAAAATGAGCAAAACTGAAGATAGAATAATGAAGTAAATTGATAAAAATGCATGATATAGCAAACAAAAATTAAAACAAAAAACAAGATGAGAAAAAAAGAGCAAAACAAGTAAATTAAAAGTTTTCAAAATTATTAGGTGAATAAGGAAAAATATGAACAAAATATGCAATGAAAAACTTTTGGTCTCATATGCTTTTTATGTTTTACACTAAACAGTGTTTATCATCATGTGTTTTGACATTTTTCTTTTTTATGTGAAAGAGTTTGTCCTTAGCAAGCACTGTAGTTGCACAGTACTCTTGGTGATAGTAAGGGGTAATATTTTGGGCAGGTAATTGAAGGAAAGTGCATTATATGTTCTCTGGGAAGAGTTATCACAATGAAGCTTTCCCTCAGCCACTGAGATGGAAAAAAGAAGGGAATTTAATGTTTATTTTTAATTCTTTTTCTTTCTTTCCTTCCTTCTTTCTTTCTTACTTTCTTTCATAAAACATGATGTTCAAGTGAGGTCATGAACTTCTTCCCCTCTTCCCTGCGCCCATTGTGATGTTTCAACTTTTGGAAAATATGAGCAGCAGAAGAGAGCACTCAGAGCAGTCATCACAGTACAGTACTTACTCTTCAGAGAAAAACGTAGAAGTGGTTGTGCTCAACCAGGGTTCAACTTGCTCATAGCAATGCTACAGGGGCCTGTGTCCATTTTCGCCTCGCTCCTTTAAAAGGCTTGAGGTACTGTAGGTCAAAACAAGAGGCATTCATGTGATACACAAGAAACAGATATATTTTATACAACCATAGGGATTGCCTCTGAAATGCTGACTGCCTCAGACCATTTTCACCCAGATGTAGTAGATGTGCTTGCAAACGTGCAGTTTTGCATCATTTTAAATAAATTGCCTTTAGATACAGCATGCAGCTACTGTGTTTACCTCCTCACACTGGGCTATCTCCAAATCTAGGATAGGCTTCCCTGGGACTATTGATTAATTAGTTAATTAAAACATGGTAAATTTTGTATGAATTAGGGTGGAGATTAATGAATTCAGGGCAAAATTGGGGACAAAAAAGAAATTGGAGCTACTAAAACAGTGTTGAAAAATAACCAGAGTAGGCCTACTTTAATGGTTGATAATTTAATAAACTGAAGCCTACAGTATCATGGCCATGTGAGGGAAAACGAGGAGGTTTTAGTCATTCCGGGTGGAACCAGGTCAGGTAATGACAGGCAGTTTCTCAAAAAGTAGTCCTTTCCACAGACAGTGACCCTACTCGTGTTAATAAACAGTAAAGCTGTCAAACAAGAGTGGCTATACTAAAATAATCTGTCTTAAAATATTAATACAGAGCTCTTCATCCCTCCCATGGTAAGTCCCAGTTCATGCTTATTCATTTGATTAGAATACTCTTAGTTTATGAATGAGGGTATTTATCATTATCACAAATGTCGTAATGACTTAAACAGTCCACATTCTCCCATCACCTCAAATATCAAAAGTAAAGTAAATGAATACAAACAAGAAAATTAACTAAAAATTAAAAAAAAATTAGAAACCACTCGGCACAGACCTCTGGCAAGCAGGTCATTTCCCCTCGTAATGTGACTTATACCCAACAATAATAGGCATAGATTTATTTTATCTATATTACCATGAAAACATACCCTTAACATTTGGAATCACATTGAAACTTTGAGATATTGTAGAACTCGATTTGATAGTATTCAGTATTCTTTTGCCAAGCATTCTGGACATTGTTTATAGAGATATTTGCAAACAAACAAACTGGACAGAAACATAACCTCCTTGGTGCGTGTAATAATGAGTGAAATTCATTCAGCTGAGAGCATATGGAGATTTTACTTTACCTAGAGTTTGAACCACTCGCAAAAGTTTTTGTGTGTTTGTATTTGGGCCAAACTTTGGAACAGCTTAGATATGCAACACAAGCAGTGCCAAATATTCACAGATTTAAACAACTATATAAACATCTGGTGTGGTCACAATATATAGAAAAAGGGTCTGAATTTTACATTTGTACTCTGTTTACTAGAATTAACAGTTGCTTATTGTTCCCCTACCATTCCAATTGCTTGGTGTATTGTCCATTACCACTGTTAATATGTGTCTCATCTACTGTTGGTATTGTGCAGTCTCCGCGATCATTGTTAGCATAAAATGTCATTACAATGTAACAGTTATCCATTACCTATGGTAACACCACCATGATCTAATGCTTGATCTAATGCTTAGTTTTCAACAACTGATATATTGTAATTTTTGTTATAAGATATTTGTTAAATACGTAGGTTTTGAGTCCACAGCATGCTGTTAAATATATTGGAGAATGAGAAATCATATTGATACGAAATGGGGGTGGGATTAAATAAGTTTTCTTTTTCCCACTCCTTTCAGGCAAAATTGGAACTTTCTTTCTTGTTTTCTTTTTTTCCTTTTTTTTACATGTTAGTATTGTATAGCATGACACAAGCCATGTAATTGCTTCCCTCCCTTGTCGCCATTGCATGAAATAAATAAATAACTAACCCACAAACTTTCACCAAAGAAATCAAGGAAATGAACCAAAATTGCCAAAACTGAGTAGATTAAATAAATGAACAAACATAACACAAAAAATGTCCCAAAAAAATCAACAAAATGAACGCAATTATTAGTAAACAAACAAAACAAATAAGAAAATGAACACAAATACAATAAGCAAAATAAATTAACAAACAAAACTAACAAAAATGAGTGAAATAAACATTGTGGATATAATAGATTAATATAATAACCAAACTGGTGATCACATCCCGCTAAAACACAAAGAATTCAAATTACTTTTGCAGCTCTAAACACTTTTTTTTCTTTCTGTCCATAAACGGCTCTTCAGATGGTCAAGGATGATGGCCCTTGCACTTAGATAAATGTTTTTACAACTATTTGTGAGCACCTTCTACAGGTTAGGCTACTTAGGCCATATCCAGACATAGCTGGCTATGTGGGAAAACAGATATTTTCTCATTCACATGAAAACGGCAGATCTGGTCACTAAAAGCGATCATTTCTGGCCAAAGTGGAACGTCACAGTGTGCGACCTCTGATTATCATCATGGATGCTGTCAAGGTGATGCTGTTGTTTACGTGCATGCAAACCCTTGTCAATTGTTTATATCTTCAAACGTGGCTGCTTTTTAATGTTGAGGAGCAGAGGAGAACTCCTCTTCTTTATTGGTACACACAAATGAACTTCTCACCCTGTTTATATCCCCCTTCCCCTCTAGGAATATACATATAGGTACCGGGGCACATAGGGATGGACCTGGTTTTATCCTTCTGCATGAAATTCTCAGCTTTAACAATACAACTTTTACCTCAGATGTTTTAGCTAACCTACAAGCTAATGGAAGAATAAGATCACAGGTGTGTTCATTATGACTTGGGCTGGGTGTACCACCCCTCATAATTTGGCTTCAATACTGATGACACCACTTATCTATTTAAAGTAAAATAAAATTACATTAGACAATACTCATGTGCATTTTTATTCACTCAAAGCATGTTACAACTCAAAAATGAACCTATTTGCTGTGATATGAAGTTTTCTGTAGCCTAGTAACATTAAAAAACCATCCGTCCATATTGTAGGACAGTGATGACCTTTTGAAATCTGGTATCATGCTAGGCATTTTCAGAAATGTCTAATCAAAAATATTAGTACCACAAAAGTAGTGAAGGTAATTCACCAGCCATCCCTAATCATGCCACTGTTCTACATTATATATGTGGGTAAACCACAGAAACTGGTAAACAGAACACTGATAAAGCTAATAATAGATAATAACTAAATAATTAAGCATCCATGGGACAGAGTGCACAGTAGCTCATGGATAAATCTGATTTTTAGAGTGAGAGCACATATGGTTGTAACTGGGGACTTAAACCCTCTCCGGTGATGTTATTCCATCTGGAGCTAAAAGCTACATGAAAACTACAGAGTAGAAGCAGAGTGTTACGAGGGGCTGAGGTGTGGACCCAGGAGCAGAACACAGAAGCTACACCAATTGCACTCGTCCAGAGTTTTATTAGGACACACGTGAAAAAGGAGGATAAACAAAGGATCCGATGGCGAGATGAATACGGACGGGGAAGGAGACAGGAACCCGGTGGCAGGACGAGGACGGACAGAGTCTATGGAGTGACGGGAATCTGGACGACGGAACGACCAGGATGGGGCAGGAACAGGG
>JAQQAE010016424.1:0-11765 GCA_029823295.1 Pseudamia nigra
CCTGCCTTCGGCCGCTACCCATAACACACTGCACCCGACCCCCACGGCCCCCCGCACGGATGGTGAGTCCATGCGGGACAAATTGAACAAAATAATGTATAAAATGAACAAGAAAATAAAATTGAAAAATGTATTCAAAGAGGAGCTTTATGGATGTGGTGAAAGAGGACATGAAGTTAGCTGGTGTGAGAGAAGAAGATGCAGAGGATCGGGTGAGATGGAGGCACATGATTCGCTGTGGTGATCCCTGAAGGGAGCAGCCAAAAGGAAAAGAACATATTCAAGGAAATTCATACAAATAAATCAAATAAATGAGACAATTCAAAAAAGAATAAAATTTAACAAAGACAAAACAAACACAAATAAACCATATGTGTGTGGTTCCAAAGACATGCCACATCAGTAATCAACAAGACACAACCAGAATAGTCAACAAACTAGCGAAGCAGTGAAAACTCTGGCGTATCATATGTAAAACTGCACACTTCTTCATTAAGTTACATTAATTATTCCTATGTCTTTCTCTGCAGAGGGAGTATGTGTGGACTTGCTTAGGGCTGACGTCGACCAGCTTCAGACCGAGTGGGATGTGTGTGCGCGGGAGCTGCACGCCGCCAGAGAGCGGGTTCACACCCAGAGCCAGATTCGGGCTTTTTCGGCAGAGCTGGCAGACGTGGACCGAAGCCTGGAGGAACATGACTCCTGGCTCGACACAGCTTCGGGAATGGAAAAGTGTGATGAAGCCAAACTTAGGAGACTAAGTGGAGAATCTCAGGTAACAGCCCACATTTGCCCCCTTTTCCATTACATTTTTTTGTTTTTCCTCTGACGTGTTATCTTGATTCATGCATTTGAAGGACTCAGACAACACATAATACGGTCATAGATGAAAACTATTACAGGGCAGAAGTAGTCTTTTATAGAAAACATCACAAATGCTTACAGAAGTACAAACCAACATGGATGCAATGTTTCAAACTCTCATTCCAAGCATGAAGGTGTTAGAGACAACATCAAAAAGCCTGAATTCTTTATGATAAATGTGTCTTTGCTCTATCAAACAAAAGATAAAGAAACGGGAAAAGGAAGCCGTGAAATCACAGTTTTGAGAAAAGAACACGTTTTATTGTGATATGTATATACTGCATATAATGAACTTTGGATATATGACCTTGAAATTGGCTATGACCTTGATCTTTTTCTTTGAAGGTCACAGCATCTCAGCATCTCAGCATCTCAGCATACTCAATAATCCAGGAGTATTTGACATTTTCAATTTCACTACATAGCTGCAAATGTATGTAGGTCAGAGTACAATAATTTCAAACCCTACCGATGTTCAAAGTCAAGATATTAAAATTCGGTGCCTTTAGCTACTGTAGTTTTGGTAGAATAGGTCAAAATGAGCTTTTGCAATTAATAATGCAGTGGCCTATGCAAATTAGGTGGTGGTTGCCATAATAACTCTTCCCCCTAACCTGACTATCAATGTATAAACTGGGTCCAGGGACTGAATGTGATGGCAGGTGGACATATGACCTTGAAACTGACTGTGACCTTGGCCTTTTTTCCTTGAAGGTCACAGCATATTTTGAATGAGCACAGCCAATAACCTGGGAGTATATAGCATTTTCAACCTCACAACATAGCTACAAATGTATGTGGTCAAAGTACAATAACTATCTATTTTCAAGGTCAAACTCAAGGTCTTTTGATGAGTGAGAGGTGCCCACATATTAAAATTTGGTGCCTGTAGCTATAATAGTTTTGGTACTACGGGGCAAAATAAGTTTTTACAATTATTAATGCTGTGACCAAATTCATATGCAAATTAGGTGGTGGTTGCCATAGTAACCCTTTCCCTCATCCTGGCTACCCATGTGCCTAGTTTGGTTTCAGGGACTTGGGAGATACACAGCCAAACAAAACCAATCCGACCTACCAACCAACAACTCAGTCTGTTCATATTTGGCATTACGGTTTAGGAATACGTATAATATGACTCCAATCTTAGACGAGGTGTGTAGGAAAGTCAGTTTAGCGAGCTTTCACAATGATGCTAATGTTGCTTATCTTGACAGGGTAATGGAGAATGCTTGGTCGTAAAAAAGACACTACAAAAAATGAAAAGACTGAATTAAAGAAGAATTGAAATGAAGCAATTCAAAAAAACAAAAAGTGAACAGTTGGTGAAGTTTCTTTGTGTGATATTTAGTGACATCTTGTGGTGAATGTGCAGATTGCAGTCATCTGAAATACGTCTCATTACCATTCTGTGTTCAACTTAATTCGATAAGAAGTCTGGCTTACACTAAAATATATGTTATGTCACTGTGGTACTAAATGTGACCTGGCAACATGGCAAACTCTAAAAATGTATGTAGTTAAAGTTGAATAAAAGCAGGAAGCCTAGAATACCGGTAGTTAAAAATTAAGGTCTTGCAAAATACATAACAGTTATAATAAATAAAATTTGTCCAATTGTTTTGTGTTCCTCAGTCCCGACTGGCCCAGGTTGCTGCTTTGAGCCCTCAGTTGGAGCGTCTGTCTTCTGAGGCGGGGTCACTGGGCGCCTTGCCCTCTCTCAGAGACACAGTGGTGGTCGTATCTGCTCATCATGCCTCAACACTGCAACGGCTTCAGAATAGAGACCATGAAATCAATGAAGGTACTGACGCTTAACTAAAAATACATTATTCACCATTACATGGGTGCAAGAAAGCACTATGCTCCAGAATAACTAGTATGTGGTGTTAGGCATCGGTCAGCACTGTGACATCCTCTTATTTCAGGGCAGCAGGTCAGGAGATTTAAGGCTTTCTTAAACCTTATTCCTATTTCTCTCACTTCAAAGCTTTCAGGTTTATTGGTAGACTAAAGAATGATAGCTAAGATCAGCAGAGCCCCGTCCCATAGGGCTTGTGTAAATTTGACATTAGCTTTATATGAATCCTTGGCCAGCTGCGTGTAATGGGCGATGGCCTTATACGGCCTCCGACAGCTCACAGATGCACAGTTCTATACGTGAGCCTAAGATCACAGCTCTGTGCCAATTCCTTTACCTGGGGATGTGACTTGGACGCAAAGCAGTCCTGAAAGTCAATCACCGTTTTACTTCTGGAATTTACGTGTGCTGCTCTCGGCCAAAAAATGAGTCTGTAAAGAAGGACTTGAATGCTTTCTGATCCCGACCTTAGGTGTGTATTATGTGTGTGCGCGTGTCTGTCTTTCAGTGCCTCTCAGGCTTTTATGAGTGTGAAGATTTGGATGAGAGCCAAGGAAAACCATTTTGTTTCTGCTTGAGGGCAGTCTGCCTCTTGCTGGGGCCTCTCAGTACTGTATCTCTCTCTCTCCCCTCGTCTCCAGCCACGCTCCATCTCTGCTCTATGTGTATTATAAACATAGCTGGATTATGTAAGCATTAAATCACCTGGTAATTAAAATACTGACTGATGGGAGAGCAAAAGTCAAAAAGAAGAGCAGGAAGATAAAAGGAAATAAATATAGCACTCAGTGTAAACAAGTTTTGAGTAAATGGATGCCATGTAAATCTTAATGTATTTATATAAGAGATTAAAGGCAGTTCATCCGTAAAATTGGTTTGATGTTTAATTAGTCTGCTATGATTGACATGTTTAAAACTGGCCAAGAGCGTAATTAAAGTTGCACTGAAAAGCAGCCTGGGTAACATGTGGGATCCTCCCTTGGCTCAGGAACACACGCATACAGACGGGTAAACCCCAAACAGGCTCACTGCCCCCTTGTGGTGATAAACAAATAGGTCTTTACTGCGCTATATTGTCCTTTCTGCCCATTTTCTTCACATCTAACCCCCAGTTTTTGATCCCGTTTCAGCTTTAGCTGAGCTTGAGGCCAGTCGTAACCAGCCAAGTCCTGTTGAGGTTCTAGAGGCCAGACTGGCCACTCTGAATGATGGAGTTGTAGACATCCTGACCACAGAGGAGGCCGTAGAGAAGGCACAGGTGAGTATGCCCTCGCAGATAAGTTAAATGTCCCACATGCTAGCATGTATGCATATACCGGTACAGTTTATATGTGTTCATAATGGTATTGACAAATAAAGGGTCCCGTCACATTTCCGAGCGTGTTCACAACTCAGATTTCACTGATGAAAACGTCATTGCCTGCTTCTCATCAGCGAGTGTTCTGATTGGCTAACCATACATCACATGTTCTCATTTGCTACAAGAGAATTATTTCTGACATTCTTGGATGCCATTTTTTGGTGGGGACATTATCTAATTGGCTGCAGCCAATTAGATAGTGAGCAAGTTTTACTTTGTACTAAATCTCAGCACGGGACCTTTAAAGTGTTCATATCCTGCAAAAAGCTGACTGCCATAACAGACAAGCATAATATTCAAGCATAATATTCTTAAAGTTAACACATGTACAAGGTAAAGAACCTTACCATACCATACCATCTTTATTTATAGAGCACTTTAAAAACAACAACATGGCTGACAAAGTGCTGTACACTCAAATAAACATAAAAAGATAAACACAGGCCAGACATGAAACCAAGACAGCAGAAAGATAAAAACAATTTAAAAAATTAAAAAACGGCCAAATTAAGAAACAATTAAAACAGACTCAAACAAACAAATCAAAAACAAGTAGAAGAGCATTTGACAACTAATTGGATTAACTGCTCAGTAACATGACTGGATATAAAAGTAGCATTTTAAAGAGGCAGAGCTTTGGGCCCTTAGGCGATACTGCTCAACATGAAATTGTATAAAGTTTTGCAAATCATTGTATCCTCTTTTTATTTGCAAGTTATTTGGAATTGGGGCTGTATATTATCTATTAAATGCATTCTTTGCCATTAGATTTTATTGTTTCAGTTTAATTTCACTGTTTCTATCTCTCTCTGTCAAATTAAATTACTGACCCTTGAAATCAAATTTTCTAACTCTTCTAACATGTTGAAGGAATAATCAGAAATTATCAGCACGAATAGCTTTTGAATTCTGCTTATCTGTTTATCGGTAGTTTGTAGCTGATAGCACAGATGCCCTCTGACATCTAAAAAAAAACATATTTACACTTTAAACAAACTTTTGTTGTTTGTGCCTCTTTCTTGCATGAACAGTAAACCAGTGTGAGTGTTAATCTGTGTCTGCCGTCAGTTTTTTTTCTTCCTGTAGAATACAATAGGTCCCTTTATCACTCCCTCACTCTCCTCTGCGCTGTATCAGCCCTCCGAGTAGGAGAGTAGGAGGGAAAGGGTATGTGTTTTGTGATATACTGTATGTATCAGTGCGATTAGTGTGTGTTGCTGTGTGTGTGTTTTTCTTCCCGTCCTCCATCGCTGGGTGGAATGTGGCTCAGGTTGAGCTCTTGTTATTGTGGCAGATGGGGCACGGTGCCGGGGAGGGGGCAGGGTCTTGGCACATTCTGGGCAGCGTGCCCGTGCTGGCAGCACGAAGCTTGTAACTGCTCAGTCATTCAGTCTGACAGCCACAACATACAATCCCATGACAACAATAACATACAGTATAATCCCATGACGACATCACTGCAGTGCATCTCTGACACGGATATGAAACACGTGGGCCACTCAGTTGTGTTAACAGTGTGGAACAAAGCAAGAACATAATGTCATATTTTGTTGACAGTACTGTCCTGTTGTACTGTTACGGTAGAGATGTCACGACCTGCAAACAAAGTCATGATAATGATGCTTAAGAGGCCAGTGGGGATGTAAACAGCTCAGGCTTAAAGAAATATCTTTCCAATCCACTGTTCACCCGTGTTTCATCATGGCGTTCATTGCACCTAGACAACTAGCAATCATGATGAACGTACTGTACTCAAGTGAGTAGAGTCACAGTAACCTTTAGTCTGCTGATGACACACTGTGTTGAAATGCATGCCACATGGTCTTGACCAAAATGGCACAATGTAACAAAGTGAAGTGTTTAGTATGAGAATGAAGTTTGCTTCTAAAACTTATGAAAATACAGTGTGTACTGCAATAGGAGTATACCGTACATGTAAGTTTGGACACATTGTTTCATTCAGTGGTTTTATATATTTTTATTATTTTCAACACTCTACATTAATATTGGAGACACCCAAACTGTGACAGAACGTTTGGAATTATGTTGTAGACAGAAAAGTGTTGAATAACCCTAACGTGTTTTTACATTTGAAATTAGGGGTTTTCAACCCATTTGGATCCAAGGACCACCATCTTGACTAGGAAGCAAACTGGGGACCAGTGTCGTTGAGATTAGGTTTTACGTGATTTCTGGGTGTGGTGAATTGCATTCTGTCTATTTTTGGCAGTGTAGTTGTAAATGGGGACAGTCTCATCATTCTCTGGAACCAGCCTTGCCCTGTACTTATTCCTCAGGTATGCCAATGTAGAAAATCTACTTTCACAAAGATATGTAGTTGCAAAAGGTAAAAAAAACACTTTACTGCTTTTGCTGAAAGCTGTTCGACTGCCACAAAAGTTGCTGGCTTTTTCCTTACTGTGAATGATCCATGATGGGACTGGCTAGACATTGAAACCACAAGGCCAGGGACTGCTTTCAATGGACTGCTGGTTCAGTTCCCCTGTTTAGCTTTGATGACAACTTTGCACACTCAAACTCTAACTGAGGTGCTGTAAATTGTCAGCTTCTGATGCTGGTAATTCTTGTACATGTCTCCTCTGCAGCAGGTAGCTCTATGTCTTCCTTTCCTGGGATGGAATCAATTTCATCCTAGCGTTTGATGGTTTTGGCGACTGCACTTGGGGTCACATTGAAAGTGAGAGTTTTCCAATTGACTGGCCTTCATTTCTTACAGTAATGATGAACTGTCTTTCCTATTTACAGTGGTACTCCAGCTAACGAATTTAATCCGTTCTGGCGTCACATTCATTGGCTGAAACAATCGTTAGCCGGTGTTGGTTTTTCCATAGGAATACATGTAAAACCAATTTATCCGTTCTGGACCCTCGAAAACTCTCATATAAAGTATGAATTACACACCCGTACGTGCATATTTATTCATTGTTATTATTTGAAAAGGATGTTATGTTAATTATCTGAAATGGAATGCATGAAATTAGCTCTAAAAATGATTTAGAATGTATTCGTACCTTGGCTTATGACATGGCAGTGATAAATGTCCTCCTGCAGTGTAGACACTGGGTCTCTGTCTGCTGTGTGTTTTTCGGTGCAACGTCCCGCGCACGTCCATAGCTGTAAACACAGCTCCAGACACCGGAACTGCAGGCTGTAAGCGCAGCTCCGGCGTGTTTACGACTATGGTTGTTAGCTACGGCTAACAACGTAGCCGGAGCTATGTTGTTAGCCAGCTCTGGAGAGTTGTTAGCTTACAATGGTGGAAGCTCCGGGTCCAACGTTGTTGTGTTACCCGGTTCCAGAGTGTTGTTAGCTTACAATGGCGGAGGCTCCAGGTCCAGCGTTGTGGTGCTAGCCGAGTGTAGCGTTGTGGCTAACACCACAACTACATATTTCTGTACATGTTCCATTACAGTTTGGATGCCTTCATTATTAATGTACAACGTTGAAAATAACAAAAAAAAAACCCACTGAAGGTGTGTCCAAACCTTTGACTGGTAGAGTATACCGTCATAATTTCATTCTTTTACTTAAGACTTTACTTTGTCTCATTCTGCCACTTTGGTCAAGATCACATGGCTAGCATTTCAATGTGAGATCAGCAGACTCGGGCTACAGTGGCTCTCTACTCACTCTAGTGGTCAAAGTGAGGCCCTGACCATCACTGTGTAAAGAGTAAGTTTAGTTCTTTGCAATACAGTCCATTGTCTGTCTGTTTATGGCACAACTTAAGAACTCTTTTTGATAACACTTTCATTTTAAGGTATTTAATGTCAGTATCAGCTTTGTAAATATCTCGTGGGAAGGAACATTAATGGGTGAGAACATAATAGGTCTGAAGATTACATATTGCTTTGTGGCAATCCACAGTCCACAGGGTGCAAATGAATATTAATATACTTTAAATACTCATTAAGCATCTAAAATTAGAACATTGCTTCAATTTTGTTGTGTCATAAGCATAATTTTAGTAGCATAAGCATCCTTTTGCCTTAAAGTCTCATCCCTGGTCCTTCTGTGTGAAATTTAAAGAACTTATGTATTCTATATCACCTCAGGGCCTGTGTCTTGAAATTGAGCAAACTCAACAAGCTTCCGATCCAGCAGAACTGCAGAGATGGAGCCAGCTCTCATCTAGGGCCCGTGAGGAACTGGGGACCCTACAGTGCATCCTGGGTAGCATGAAGGACAGTCAGGTACGGATGAAGCCAATTTTTTCTGTTTCCTGCGCAAAATATGGATGTTTAAGGAGTTGTTAATCATATTTTTTAGGTGCATTTGGTGGAAGTGGAACGTTGGTTGGAAGCAGTGCAGGAACTTTTGTCTCGGGATGTGACAGGGCAGGGAGACACAGAAAGTCTACAGGAAGAGCTTAACCAGTGCAAGGTCAGAAAAATGCTTTCCTTCAACAGATGTATCTACAGTATTATATTTTAATTACAGCTACTGCTATTAAATGATTGAAAGTGGATGTACTATTGGTGATAATGTAGCTTTCTTTTGCCCTTTCCTCTGTTAGGAGCATATGAGTCAGTTGGAGTCGGTGGAAAGTTCATTGAAGCAGATGGGAGACGGTGTGTGTGCTGTGCAGGCAGCTGCAGTTCCAGGTCTGGCCAAGTGGGGGCAGGATAAACTGGATGATTGCCGGAGCAAGTGGGACACGCTCAGCAAACAGGTAAGAAAACCCATTGACATATGCTTTAGTGTGTTTTCTACTGCACTATACCTTAAGTTAGGAGTCTGCAACCTTTATGACACAAAGAGCATATGTCCAGAGCCTCCACAATATCTGAACTCTTTATGTACCATATACACTGTGTCATATAATGTCATGTAGTAATTTGCCATATAATTTGGCAACGTGTTAAAAAAACAATTTGCTGATTAGTTTATTGATTTTTTTTTCTTAATTTTGTTTAATTTTCATTTTTTTATTGATTGTTTTCTTAGTTTTTTCATCACTTTTGTTCACTTTGCAGGTTATTTTTATTATTTTTTAAATTTTTTGTTTATTATTCATTTTTTAAATTTAGCCTATTTCTCCTTCATTTTCTTCTTTTTGTTCATTTACTTGACTGTTCTCTCATTCATTGTTTATTTTTTGGATTATTTTGTTAATTTGTGTTAATTTTTTATTCAGTTCATTTACTATATTTTTGTAGTTTTTCCAAATCATTTTGTTTTTTTTCTGGATAATTTGGTATAGTTTTGTACTAAGTTTGTTCATTTTGTTAATGTCTAGTTCATTTTCTTGTGTTTGTTCATTGAGTTGGTGATTTTGTTCATTGTGATTGTTGAATCTTGTTTAATTTCTCGATTATTTTTCTAATTTTTTAGATTCATTTCTTCAGTTTTGTCTTCATTTATGTTCATTCTTTATTTCATTTTTTTTCTGTGTTGATTTAGTGGTTATTTTGTTCATTTTGATGTACTGTGATGTGTTTGTTTATGGGACAGAGCTACTGGAGAGGGGCTGAAGAGCTACAGGTTGCAGACCCCTGCCCTGAACAGACATCTTATATACATACATCCTAATAACTAGATGACTTATTGATTTCTTTGCCTATTTGTACATTAATTCATTTGATCAAGAGACACATTAGCTGAATGATTGCAGTGTCAGAAAGCTGACAAAATGTTTGGTTCCTCCAGCTGCAGAGCCATCAGGACCGTGTGGCAGAGAGTCAGGAGAAGCAGGTCAATTTGAAGAAGGACTTGGCAGAGATGCAGGAGTGGATGACTCAGGTTGATGAGGAGTTTCTCATGAGGGACTTTGAGTACAAGAGTCCTGAGGAGCTGGAGTCATCGCTGGAGGAGATGAAGGTACAAATGGAAGCAGTTATTTAAAAATATTATGGAAAAAAAACTTAATATTACATAAACAATAATCCTCTGCTCTTATTCTCCTCCCAAACTACTTGTTACAGAGGGCTAAAGAGGATGTGCTGCAGAAAGAGGTGAAAGTTAAGATCCTGAAAGACAGCATCAACATGCTGGTGTCGAAAATGTCGCCCTCTGGTGGAGGCAGTGGTCAGGAGCTGACATCAGAGCTGGAGGGAGTCCTCGCAAACTACCACAAGCTCTGTGACCGCTTCAAGAGCAAGTGTCACACCCTGGAGGTAATGTGTGGGAATGTATGGTGTAGCCGTGCTGAAGAGTTCTTTGTTTTATCTTGATTTTATTATTGAGAAAGTACAGACAGAGCATGACATGACAAGGTGGATCAACCTTAGGCCAGCCACACACACAGAAACGAGACTCATCTCAGCACAACTCAACTGGAAATCGGCTTGATGTGCAGCGGTTCCCGACCCAGATTTTTCAGTCTTGACGATGTCCCAACAGAAATCGTGCCGATTCAACATGTTGAATCGCCAGGACTGAGTCTCGGCGATGTGTGGCGGTCACGATTCCGACTTGCCGACTTTTATCATTGGCGGACATGTGTCACAACTAGTCACGATGCAATCACTATTTACTGTCAATAGATGGCGCCAGTTCTCAGGCATGCGTCGTGCTGTCAATCTGCAGCTGTGTGTGAGGTTCCTTCAATCATGAAGTTTCTCTGTGTGCGGCCGGTCTTAGTCATAAATTGAGGTAATTACAATATTAAACAGCACTGACATGACGTGAACATTTTCTCACTTTTTTAAAATTGAAATTGACAGAACAGTCACAATATGACCTCAAAGATGTATTAAATGTAAAAAAAATGCCTTTGTGAATGAAGAAGATTATAAAATGAGCAGAATAAAAGTATTATCTCGAGAAATGATGTCATAAATTGAGTTAACACCTCATTTCCCTCCAAAAGATGCTGCCACACATAATTATCCTTACTTTCATGCATTATCAGCCCAGTTTAGCATTAACGTTCAGCTCTGTGGTTCAGTGTTAAATTGTCACACAGGTTTAAGCGGCATGTAATAACCTGGATACATGCAAAGAGCAAAAGTAGCTCGAGGCATTTAATTGGTGATTGTGATTTTCAGCGCTCATTTTTAAGTGTAAAGTCACAGTTTGGTTTTCCCGTTCTTTAAAGGTCAGGCACGCTAAGCCCAAGTTAGTACATTAGTCACCATCCTCCTTAAAAATTCTTCTCTGTACACAGTTTTCATGTTTTTAAAGCAGAGCTGTCACCTTTGTGTGTTTTTCTGTGTTTAAATGCGTGTGTCCAATTTGTCTGCATGTGTGTTGGTTTTCTACTGTGTAGGAGGTTTGGTCGTGTTGGATGGAGCTCCTTCAGTACTTAGACATCGAACAAACCTGGCTTAACACTTTGGAGGAGAAGGTCCAAGCTACTGACAACCTGCCAGACAGCCTTGAAGCTGTCAATGAAGCACTTGAGGTACAAAAACACAGAATTAGCACATTTATCTTAGCTTTGACTCACTTTTTGGAAATTTTTCTGTACCAAACAGCTATTTTTGGACCGACAGAAAAAAATAATTTGTGTCTAGAGCTGCAAATATATCTGAACTATTTTCCTCCGTACATCTGAGCACATTTGAAAACCAATTAGTTTATTATTTTGCTTGTATTTATTCACCTTGTTGTTCATCTCACTTTTTTTTGTTTTTCTTCCGCTTCGTTAAAACAGCCCAATGTGGAGGAGATTTTTGGATCCTTCAACATCTGGTACAGGTTAAAAAAAAAAAAAAA
>JAQQAE010016425.1:0-11765 GCA_029823295.1 Pseudamia nigra
GGCTGCATTATTCTAATACTCTATATCCTGTACATAAACTGTTCATGCAAAAGAGCTATATTTGTCACTTTCCAACTGCTTTATATTAATTTAAAAAAGAAATGATTGCACATCTCTCTCAGAGACATCTCACCTACTAGATGATGTTGCTACAGTTCTTTCTTTCCTGACACATACGTAGTTCAGTCTTTCGTTTCCTCTTCCTCCTGCTGGCTGCTTGAGATAAGACTCCCGATCCAGAAAACTTCTCACTTACTTGTTACTTAGTGACTTGGGAAAATTTAATTTTTTTTAAATTATCAACCTGATATTAAAAATGTAAACAGGATTTGGGTTTATATTTATGACTAATGCCATAGAAACCAGTTTTTGCCATCTTATCCAAATAGACTTTGGTTTACAATGAGCCTGCAACAGAATCATAAAAGAAATGAGGCACAATAAAACTTTGCAAAACAACTCTGGTAAAAGGAGAGATAACTTTAAAAATTTGACTCAGCAAACTACAGGAGTATTCTGAACGCAGATAGTTTGATTTCTTGTGACATTTTTTCAAAAAGGGAAGTAATGAAGTTCTTCAAAGTGTGGCACTCACAACTACCGTAAAATAAGTCATTATTTTGGTCACAGCTCCAATAAAATACTTTACATTTGTATAAAATAACTTCTAAAAAATCTCAGGAACTTTGATTTCTCTTATCAGATTCACGAGGTACTTGTTATAGACAGTTTTCAGTTCACAGGTGTGTAATAAGGTGATATGTGCTGTTTCTTGCCTTTTTACTGTGCTTCAGACCATCAGTTTTCAGGGTTGGAACAGCATCAATAGCCCAATTATTACTACTACAACTGTAAAAACCCATATTATTGAAAGAAACAGTTAATTAAAGAGAAAAGACAGTGCACCATTACTCTACAAAATGGTCAGTCGATCTGAAAAATCTCAAGAACTTTGAATGTGTCTCCAAGCACAGGGACACATTCAGGGATCTACTTTCTGAAACAAATTTCATTACAGTCAGTGGCAAGCGGGAGATTATTTCCTGACCCTGATTGGATTATGCTGAATTGTGTTTTGTAAGTACGCTCAGAGGACTTGCACAGTGGATACACACACATGATGTACGTACATCACTACACCATCTTTTTCACAAAACACCCTGTCACTTAAAGGGTGCACTTTTTGGAATACTATCCCTAACTCAAGTGTGTTCAAGCATTGACAATTTTAAGAAACACTTGAAGTTGTGGTTAAGGGGAAACCAAATCTGTGACCATCTGATATTATCAAAAGAGACTTATGCATCTGCCTTCATACTTTCCATGTTAGGATCCTGTGTAATTGACATGATGACTCAGTTCACAGCAAATAACTTTATTATTCCATTTCACTGGCACTATATTACATACATGGACTGGTTACGTGCTTTGGTTAATAGCCCCCAGTTGTCCTCTTTGTATAGTCTTGGTATTCTGTGTTTCTTGCTGTATTTTGTGTCTGTTTTTATATATTTCTTTTCTGCTTGTCTGAATGTATTTCTGCCTTACTCGTTATATCAACCTGCCAAGGATCTGCAGATGGAAATTAGCATGTGGCTACAATCTGTCATATTTACATGTAAATGTTCATTAATATGTACTGACCCTTCCTTTGCTGTAAAATTTATTTTAAAAAATTTTTTAAAAAAGGCTGTTGCCTCTGTAAATTTATCCTAATTTTTAGAGAATAAAGTAGTGAAATTGGTGAAAATCATTTCTAGCCTACTCATGTTAAATTGCAAAGACTCTTAAGCTGCTCTGAATGGATTGGACTGTTGACGATCTTGATAATTATGTATTTTCAATCTTATATCTCAAACATTGTTAATCAAACTGCTATTTTTTTTTACATGTAATGTGATTTTTCAAATATACATACTTCATAGGTGTGAATGATGGCAAAATTCAGTCAGGATCAAAAAAGTATCAGCTGCTCTACATTGAGTGCAATTCTTTTTTTTTTCAAAGTCCAGTCCCATGGATCAGAACTGGAAGGGGCATAACTTAGGCGATGTGAAAAAAATTTGTGGCATGTTAGCTAGTGTAGTGTGCTAGTGCATGTACAGCAGTATCATGTTAATAGCTGGGAGACTAAATGGACGCGATTATAGATGGACCAGATTTGGTTTTTTGCTATATCTACCGTGTTTTCTACAGGACAAAATCCACATGTGTTAAACTTAGATGAATTTTAGGAGAAATATGAAGCTTATTTAACTCTGGGGTTTTTCTTTGTTTGGTTGCAGCCTAAGAAAGCAGCTGTTCTTTTACCCTAAGAAGGGTGGTTGGCCTTTGATACATGCCTCATTAGTTGAAAATTGTGATGTTTTGAAATTAAAATAAACATTTTAAAAATCAAATTCTACTGACTCATGGTGGTAGGTCTAAAGCATTTCATCTGGAGATGTAATGCCACAAATTACAAAAAATTCAAAATGCCTTGTTTTTTCTGTTGTCCATCAGGACTGACAGTACTGATCTAAGTCAGATTTTCACTGCTTCTACTTTGCATCAGAGAGTTTATATCAATCCAAAAAACAATAAAGATGCAGTTTTACAGTGTCCAACATTTAGCGCAATATCTTTTATATTACATTTATTTTAACATTGTTTAACAATATGAACTTTGTAGTCAGACTGATGCGCCTTTTTCTGTCCATTACGGTAAAAATGGCAGCATGGCGTGTGCTCTCTGCTCTGGAAATACGCAAAAATGGGGGTGTAAAAGGGAACTGTCCAAACCCAAACCAACCAAGGGGCTGGGTTGCCTTTTCCAAAACAAAAAAGTGTCGATCCCGGATATAATCTCGGCATTTGCAGGGGCATAAAGCCACGCAACAAACAACCAGAAAGTACTGAAAATAAAAAGGACGTCATGTTTAGCACCTTTTTTTCCAGCAGTGGTGAAATCCACGGAATGTTCCACACGGGAACAGCTGACCATAGGATGCCGCACTTAGCCTGACGAGATGTGAACATTACGAGGAAAATAGCAGTGATCAAATGTTTGCAAATTAACAATCAGGTAACGCCAATGCTCATCTCCTTTTTTGCTTTGTCTCGGGTGAATTTCGGAGATTTACGGCGCAGATGTTTGAGACGGGTGATTAAGGCTGTCATCCTGCTCAACCTCCAGCCCCTCCTTGTTTTGCTGTTACCGAGAGCGATGTTGTAATGTTTACATTTTGTCTATGTTGCATATGCATGACACTGTCCTCTGGCGGCTTTTTTTATTCGGTGCATAGTTTGGCACGCATTCAAAAGACTCGATATACTTTAAGGCTCTGCACGGAAACATCCACAACAGGCGAAGACATTATTTATTATCTCATACTGGACAAATTGGGCCTGATAGGTAGTCTGTGTTCGGCCTGATTATGCTTCATAATCCATTAGGTTAACATCAGATAAAAGTGTTTTGCAGCTGCATTCACTGGCCTGCAAACACATCGCTGAATCATAAACGATGTGTGCCCCCTTGATCATGCAAGTGCAATATTACATAACTGGCTGGGCATAGTCTCCAGCAGGACACCGTGGCCTCCAATGAGTAACAGACCAGACCGTGGGCCAATAGAGTTCGGTTATACACTTGGAGCAGCGTGTTCTGCACAAGAAATAGGCTACTGCATGTTTTCACAGGAGCAGAGTGAATACATTCTAAAGCACATTGAGACCAGACCTCTTTTTTATTGTTAATCTTTTTGCAACAAAAATAGATTCCTTAAAGTCTTTAGAAATCCAGATAGCTCTGTGTAAGCACTGGTAAATTTAATCTGGAACTCCTCTAACCACAGAATTATTATGATATTATGTAAGGCAGATGCTTTTTGCAACTGGGTATCCATAGCCATAGTCCATAGCTATTTAGCTCAGGAGTTTCATAAAACCCACTACTTTCTAATAATATTTTGAAAGGTTCTGTTTTATCTCAAACCATAATCTTTGTAACCCTGGCCCAGATCCTAATGAATGCATTCATCTACAGTATCAGAGTTGCACATGCTTTAAACGAACAAATATGCATCATAGCATCTGCTGTGCCACGTACGTGGCTGCACATAGATCCCAAATTTGATGCCTCTTGATATGTTTAACAATGTCCTATATTACGTTTTTGCATTTATATAACTAACTGTGAATGAAGTGTACTTTAAGTATTAAAGTAAAAGGAATCAGTGGACAGAACACCCCACCCCCACTATCACTCTATATTGTTGGCTCTTTATAATCTATGGGTTATAGGCATATCTGTGTACACATAGTGTCGTTTTTGGTTATTATAGTATAATAAATAGATTCTTTATTGTCATTGTGTAGAGCATACAGCACAGATTCAGTGCACTCAAGAATCAGGCTTCAATAAACAAGTAGTATGTAAACATACAAGACATATTCACTCATACTCACTATGGCCTGCCATTTAAATTTTTAGTATTATCTTAATTTGTATATCATCTCTTCTGCTCTAAAATACTGTATAAAAGTACAGCTTCCTTAATTTTTTACTTTGCACCTGCTGTTACTGTCTGATCTATTTAAGTAGTGAATAGCTGTGCTACTTATTTGCACTCTGATTTGGGCCTACTACTAAAGTTACATTGAGTGTATTTTTAAAGCAAACCTAGCTGAACTGTGCCCACTCTGCAACCTCTCAGGAAGGGCGCTAGTAAAATATATGGTTGTTCTTTGTTTTGTTTATAAGCTCCAAGGATCAACAGGAACTGCTTGTTTTGATACATTGTAGCTCAGCTTGTCTGGGTGTCTGCTGTCTGTGTTTGCGACGCTCTGATTGGTCAGACAATGACGGGGGCGGGGTTTTGTCATAACAATGCATTTCAAGGAACATACCCGCGCCAAGGAATGTTTTTATCATTGTCTCGTTAACGTTGCATTGTTGCAGGATTAACGGTACTTTCCGCTCAGGTAAACGGTGCAGTTAACGGGAAATTAATTGTACGGTTTTGGGAGCGAAAGGATTATCTATGCAGTAGCTGGAGGCGTGTGTTAGCTGGCTAACATTAGCAAGCTAAAGGCATCACCGTCGGCGACATTGTCAAAAAATCGGAAGCAGCCCTCGATTGATAGCTGGGTAACGGTAGTTTGGAACGGGTTCGATTAGATGCGTGGAAGGATAAGTTTGCGGGACACGACCATTTGGATGCTGGAACACCAACCATCTCGCCTCGCCGAGCAAGCAAACTAGCAAAGAAAGTAAGCTGTGTTGTTGGTAAAGTCACATAGCAAGCTAAGCCTGTCATACAATGGTAGTCTTTCTCTGTGGTGTAAAATGTTGTGCTGCTTCGTAAAATGCAATCACACCTGAACAGATGCACGAACTATTTCTTAGCGTGGCAGCTAAACGGGTTAACTTGGCACATTTTGCAGCTTTCTGCAGGACAAAGCGCCAGCTAGCTTAGCACCGCTAAAGTTAGCTGCTCTCCTTCAACAGGGGAGGTCGAATTTGTCCTGTCAAAAAAGGAACCAAGTGCCACAAAGGGCGAGTTACCCATTTTTGCAACGATGCCTCTACATTACACTTGTGAGAAACACTGTGATGCATGTCGGCAGCTGCCTGTGTCGAGCAGTCCCGCTCGTCTACCATGTCTTTGTTGTTGCTTTGTCTTATGAGCACATGGCTTCCCATGTTTTTGTTCAGGCACGCCACAGCGACCCCTATTTATTTGTCCCACTTACACGTTAACTAATTACCGACATTAAGTACACGGTTGTTTGGGTATTCCTGTAGTCTCATCCCGTGCTTTTAAAGTCGCTGTTTGAAATGTAGGCTACATAAAAATGAGTACATGTGTTGTAGAATGTGTTTTGCCACTACTCAAAAATAAACTGATGCTATTGATTCAGTTATCGCTGGATAATCGCATACATCTATTGAGTTATGTGTTTTAACTGTAATGATTTATTGTGTTTATTTGAAGTAAAATAAATTCAGAGGACGCCAAAGCTACTAAATAAATTGTCTTTGTAAACAGTATAAAATACTTTAGTCATGGAGTTTCATATCTGCTTCAGAAAGTATCCTCTAATGTAACTTGCAGATCATAGAAACTGCAACAATTTACCAGCAATTTATTCTCTATAATAATCACATAAGGGATATAGATGTATAATTATGTGTCAGAAATGTATATATGACACAAGGTGGGTGTGCTTTTGCAGACATTTTTGTATATAACTAGTCTTTAGTAATTAACTTTTAGTCATTATTCATTAATGATTATCATGGTTTATTAATGCAGTTGCAAATATGTAATTTGGTATGTCTTTGCAGGGTTAAGACAATCAGAGGCAGGATTCAAGTGCCTCCACTGTACGGTTTCCATTCCCAGAGTGTGACTCGTCTGCACGACGTCACCAATGCGACCATGGGAAATAGCAGTAAATAGGCTGCCACCAACAGCCCCCTTCAACCCGAGGAGGTTCCTTGGAGAGCCCTGCAACACCCCAGTGCATCTCAGGAGAAGGTGAAAACTGTTTTTAATTTTTTCAACTGTGTCTTATTCTTTGGAAAAAGCTATTGTGTTATGCATAGAATTTTTTAAAAATATGGGCAGAATCTTGTGTATGTTCTGTAAAATCAAAATGAAGCATTCCCTGACAACCCAACATATTTGGGTTAAGATCAAATTTTTAACAGATTTGTTCAGACTGATTAAAAGTTGAACTGTTAGAAAGTAGTTGCGTGAGTCCTGACAAATACATATTTATATGGACTTAAAGCTCACAGAGGAATGCCCATATTTTCAAGTAACTTCTTTTTCAGGTTAAAGTATTATGGCACAAGCTACTGCTCTATTTGTTGCTATCAACATGCCTATTTGCTTCTATCCAGGCAAATTAGTCTTTAACTCTTTTTTTTTTTTTTTCCCTCCCATCCCATGTGATTTTACAGCCCACCTGTGAGACGCCAGTGGGGGAGACGAGACAGACCTGTACTGCACACTTCCCTGGTTCAGGATGAGAACTTGCATCATTTGCTTTTCTCCCAGCATCACCAACAGGTTCCTTTAGATGAGTCCAGACAATACAGCCATACCAGCACACCACCACGCATGCTTCACCCTGCTGCTCACCTCCCTCAGCAGAGCCCAATCATGGTGGATCTACAGGAACAGGTAACAGTGAGTGATCTACTCTCTTGTTTGCACTGTTTTCTTCAATCACTTAAAATGACATAATGCATGCATGTCTTTTTTCCTTGGTGAATGATGTAATGTTTCTGTTGTAGACGTTTTATGGAATCGCCTTTTCTTCCCCACTTGTTTTCTTAAAAGATGCACCAGGGATCAGTTCCAATATCATACACTGTTACGACGGTGACGACCCATGGATTTCCAATCCACACCGGGCAGCCCCTTCCAGGGTGCAACACTCAGCAGCTCCCAGCATGCTCGGTAATGTTCAGCGGACAGCTCTCTCTGCTCTGCTGCCTTCCTCCTCCTGTGAGTTTGAAAAGGAAGAGCCCAAATGTCAGTGGCATCTATGTAGCACACCATATCAGCCTTGCAATTTGTCGGTGTTTATGATCTGCTGTTATTGTGCAAGATGTGACAATGTGTGGTTTCTTGATGTTTGTGCAGTTACCAAAACACTTAAGCAACATCAAACATCAGTATGTGGCATATTCATTTTATTTCTTTTTTGGAAATAATTATAACTTTAAATAATATCTGATGGTGCTGGTATATGTCTGACAATTTTATTGACCGGCTTGTGATGTGGCAGTGCAGTCCATGCTGTGGTTTATGTAATGCATTGCTTTCGTTCATTAGTTCTCACAACATGCTGCTATTTTAAGTGCCTAACTGTAAATATGAGAAGTTGACTTTGGTTAGACAGAACCTGCATCAAAGCGTCTTTTTAATTGATCAGTTAACATGTACTTTCTTGAATTCATGTCCCCTCCTGTGTTTACTCTTATCATTTCAGCTCATACAGGCATGTACCATGCAGCATATGCCAGTGTCTTATCAAGCCTTTCCACCCCTGATCTCCAGCGAACATTTTGTATTGCACCCGACCCCATCTGTACCCCCCCACCAGCCGCCGCACCTTACTCCTTTGAGCCAGTTTGTCCCTTTACAGCCTCAGCACCCACGCATGGTGAGTAAGCTGCAGGTGGCAATAGAGTGAATGATACTAATATAGAATCTAATCAGACCTCAAGTTAACTCACATATTGATTTTAATTGCATCCTTTTCAGTGTCATATGTTTCTCTCTTTCCAGCCTCTACAGAGGGTAGAGAATGAAGTCGACCTAAGAGGGGACCAGCACCCTTTAGGAACCTTCTCTTACCCTCCCTCGCATCACCCACCAGCGCTGCCTCCTTCTCTGCCCCTACAGTATCTTCCTCAAGAGCCTCTGCATCAAGAGCTTCCCTTTGGAGTGGTGAGACTCTCCGACATTTTAACTCTAGGAGAAATTGACAGTGCAAAGTAAAACTATTTTAGCATGACCTAGTTCACATTTGTTCACACTGACACATTGACAGCTGGAGGACGCCCAGCACACAGAGCAGCTCCACTGCAGTGGTTTGACTGCCCACAGTTATGAACATGCTCAAAGGCACCAAGGTATTTTAGGTAGAGATGCTTTCTTAACCCAATTATTTACAAAATGGGTGGTAGAGGCTTGCAGAAACTCATTCACTGAAATAGGGCTGGGTGATTGGCAATAAATGAATCTAGCTTTATTTATGTGTTCATTTTCAGAGGTATAGTGATAATGATATATGAACATAGGTTGAAAAAAATATTGAAAATTAATCTTCTGTACCACAGATTTAGGCTGTAAAGTAAATAAACAATAACAAAAAAGCAAGAGTAGGTTATTGTTAAAATAATATTAAAGGGTCCATACTTTGAAAAATCATCTCTTTTTGGGTTTTCAGTATTAGATAATCTGTGATGTAAAATAAAAGCTGTGAAAATCTAAAGCGCATCAGCGTTTCAAGACTTGAGAATTTACAACCAACCATATTTGAGCTACAATTAGCTCCACTCCATGAGCAGACAGTATTTCTGACCATTTTTTGCTGAAAATTGTCCATGAAAAGTACACAATGATAGCTTTGTGTAAGAATATGATTCCAGGTTGTCATAGGAATGACTTGTGGTTCAACCAATCAGTGTTTTCTGATGAAAAGTCGGCAGGAACAGCATTTTACAGTGAAATCAAAGTGTTTGAGGTGAAATTACAAAGTAGTCCTAGAAAACCAAGGAAAAATAAAATCAACACATTTTATTTAGCCACTACCCTTACAGTAGTGTTCCATAGACACATAAACCATAGAGACATAATGTTAAATGTTACTATATGGTGCTTTTAATTTTTAACTGCTTGCAACACAATGCAATTATTTTTGAATTATTTCTGAACGTGTGTAAAAATAGCACACATTGACATAAATGACATGATGTAAGGAGTCTGAAAACAACAATGACCCTATAAATGAATGAATAAAATCACATCTTACAGCGTGGCATGGCCACCCAACTTCAGCATACTGTAATATTAAAAAGATATTTAATATTTCAGGTGAACTTCAGATCATCATGGTTGCAAAACCCAACTAATGGCAGTCTTGTTTTTTTGTATTGTTTTGTGTGTTTCTTCGTAGCCATATCCCCACATGCTGCCCCGGCGAGTGAGTGGACAGAGATACCGGTTACAGCAACCTTTACCCCCTCCACCACCCCCTCCATCTTACTACCCAGGCTTCCTCCCTTACTTCCTGTGAGTACACACTCAACACTGACTGTTTTCTGTGCCAGAATGTATCAGTTTTGGGGAGGCTTTGCTTTTTCGAAAACAACAAATATGTGATGCTATGAATATTTGCTCAACAGGTTCTCTCTTCCTCTGCTTAGGTCAATGCTTCCTGTGCCTCCAACTGCAGTTGGCCCGGCCATCAGTCTAGACCTGGATGTGGATGATGTGGAGATGGAAAACTATGAGGTCAGTGTGATGCTGTTCGAACAAGGGAGAAGTGCTGATGGTTAACTTAAAGGCCCCTTTTCTTAACAATTAAATTTATATCTGTATCGCTTATATGCTATTTTAGGGGTGCTGATTAAAATAAAGTGCAGTGATTTCCTTAGTTTTCCAAAGGCCTTGTTATAACACATACAATCAGTTTTTACTTGGAAGTGTCATAACTGCCCACTTTTCAAAGGAAACAGCGTTGATTGGTTGAAGAGCATGTCGCCTCCCTGGGATTTTATTGTGACACAAGATTATTGTAAACAAAGAATAATGCAGTTTTCATGGATAATTTTGTAAAACAAAAAAGGGGTGAGGAATGTTAACAGTTGCTCATGGGAGAGAGGAACTAATTTTAGTTTGAGTACAATGGGTTGTAAATTGTGGTATTTAAAATAAAATTCTGCTGGCTCATGGGGGTGGGACTAATGCACTCTAGTTTGCTTATGATTGTTTATGACTTGCTATGTCACAAATCACAAAAATGAAAATCAGTTTGTTTTCTCTGTTGTCCAACGCCATATTTTCACAGTTTTTGTTTTCCGTCAGTTCATACAAATCCCAAGTCCTCATATTCTTACAGTATGGGACCTTTAAACTTTCAAGGTATTTATTTTTCAGATGTTTTTATGCTGATTTTTGGCTACTGCAGCTTGAAGTATAATACTTGATACTTGATGATGTGAACATTTTTATGGTGAGAGCATTTTCTTCGACGATACAATAATGTGAAATTTAGGCCTAAAAATGTATGCGGGTACCTTGAATGCAGTGTTCATGGATTTTAAAGAAATAATTTGAGAATAAAGATTTAATTCACCTTCAAACCATAAACTTCGGATATAAAGGCATTAGAGTCGCATGGGAAGTCAGAAAAGCATAAAGCTGCAGTAAGAAGCCACCCACAAATGCCACGTAATACCGTTCTGTATTCACATCAAGAACAGCTTGACAGGGTGTGAAATAAGTTTTAAATTGCATTCATGATAGTCTAAAAGATCTTAAAATGTCTTACAGATGACCTGTGTAAACTTGCTGACACTTTGACTGTAGTGTTGAATATTCTAAAAGTAAAAAGGTGTTTTATACTTCAAAAAAGAAAAGTTTGAGTTTATAGTAGCGATGAAAAAATGAGTTTGGTGGCTGTACGGAGCGTGTGTTTTGTATTGATGATTGTCTGTTTGTTGTGATAAAATGTCATGATCTCACTTCTCTGTATGCAGGCATTACTGAATCTGGCAGAGAGGCTGGGAGAAGCCAAACCTCGTGGACTCACTAAGGCAGATATAGAGCAGCTTCCATCCTACAGATTCAACTCAGAGAATCATCTATCAGAACAAACGCTGTGAGACTTTCACCACACCACTCTGTCTACATTCAGCCCAGCCTGTAATATTTGCCTTATGGTCACTTCTGTGTTTCTCTCCAATAGGTGTGTTGTGTGCTTTAGTGACTTTGAGTGTCGGCAGCTACTTCGGGTATTACCTTGTAACCATGAATTTCATGCCAAGTGTGTGGATAAGTGGTTAAAGGTAGGTTGATGACACTTAACATCGTTTTTATTCTTGTATCTTATGGCCATTGACGTGATGCATAATGTTTCTTTCACTGTCTTTTTTCCCTTTGGTTAAATATATGTACTTAGATCAGGGGTGTCAAACTCAGTTTGGCTCTGGGGCCGGATCCAGACTTTCTGTTCTCAGGTGGGCCGGATCAGTAAAA
>JAQQAE010016426.1:0-11765 GCA_029823295.1 Pseudamia nigra
AAAAAGCAAAAACATCTCAGCAGAACAATACAGAGGTTCTGTTAAGTTCTACAAAGCAGGTGGAATTTCCTTTAGTTGCACAAGTTTAAATTAGAAAAAAAAGTATATATACCACTTATTTTATATGAAATATACATGTTAATGTAAAATAAGAGTGTCTATGTCACCTTCTACCATGAGTGTTTTTGCTCCCACAAAATTAAAAACAACAAATGGGTATTAATTGTGATTAATAGAAAGTAATCCACAGTGATCCTGTGATTAATCAGATTAAAAATTTTAATCATTTGACAGCTTTCGTTTTTATGTAACGCACATTGAGCTATGTACTCTTGTGTATGACACGTGCTATACACATGGCTATAAAATGGCCTTGCCTTATTGCTGTGGCTCAGTAGGAAAAGCCAGTTGTTCATGAACCAGAGGGTTGTTGGTTCAATACCCAACTTTGCAGGCTGAAGTATCTTTGAGCAACACACTGAACCGCCAAGTGAGTGTGGATGTGTGCATGAGTGGGTAAATGAAAAGCAGTGTAGAGTGCTTTGAGTGCTGTACAAGTACAAGACCATTCAAATCACAAAATTGGAGGTTTCTGAGGCTGGTAATTCTAATGAACCTGTCCTCTGCAGCAGAAGTCACTCTTGGTCTGCATTTCCTGGGACAACTGCACAACTGATGGTCTGAAGTACTTTAAGAAGACAAGAAATTACACTAACTATTGCCAAAGAAGTACTGTGAATACCATCAGTTGCTACATAGTTCCCTACATGTTTGTTCATAGTTTGGATTTCTGCTGAGGTAATACAAAAAAATTGAAAATAATATGAATTAAATAAAACATTTGCAGCAGAGATTAATTATTGAGATACGGTAGCAGAAAGTCAAGTGCTGAAACAAAGACTTCTGCTTAATAAGTTCCACTTCTTGCAGGTTTTATCTTGAGAATTTGGCATCGTATCACATGAAAACTAGCGTCTACTGCTTGTGGATTCCTGCTCTGGACTCCACATAAAAAGTCTTGTGTGAATTTGTTTGGAATGTTTTTCTTCCCCTCTCAGCTTTGACAAACCAATTCCCTTATTTGAGATATTCTTAAAGTCAAAGAAAGGGATCTGGGGCCTTGTTGTTAAAGTCTGTGCAGCGACTCTCAGTTCTCTGAAGGAGGCACTTCCTTAATGCTATTTTGCTTTTTGACATTTCAGCTATAAAATAATGGCCCGGATGCAATGTTCAGGAACTTCAGTAGCTACAAACATGCACCTGAGTCACCATCACACACTAACATCTCCAACTAGTTACAAAGCCTGCCATTTAATCTCCAACTCACGCCTGTTCAAATGTCCAACCAAAGCCTTTTAAATGCATTACATCCACCATTAAAATCCTATCCTACCTAAGACCATGTGCACGGTGTACAACCACACGCATTTTGCTGTTTCAAGAGGTTCCAGGACACCCACATATTTTGCTTTGATCCTTGCCGGGACTAGCGATAGATTGCTCTGGATTTAGATGCGATCGGATGCTTATAGGATTTATCAAGCTTTTGCAAGCTGCTCTGTACAAACACAGCCATGGTTCAAATCATGGCTCTATGTTTGCGGCCCTGACAAAGAACATCATGTAATGCACATCTTTGCCAAATCCATGGACATTGTCAGTTGGCACATCTTGCGAACTGAACTATAATCCACACCAAAAGCCTGTCTGTATTTTGAGAGGCAACACAGTAAAGTTGATTACATTTTAAAACTAAAGTGACAGAAAATGCTCAGGCAGACTTAACACAAATGAGACAACATATTGACAGATGACATCAAAAATGACAGACTGTCTTTGCTTTTTAATTCATGCAAATATTTTTTGAATAAATGCCAATCCATGCAAATTTACTGAGCAACCCTCATGACAGCTGCGATGTAGGATTCAGATATGATGTCTATTTTGAGGCCTCTTGGTTTAAAGGTTACATACTTTAGGAAAATGCCTCATGTCAGCGTTTTGAGATTTACATATACTCTCCTGTGTAAAATAAAAGCTGTGAAAATGTGAACTTTCTCAGTACTACCAGTCCTGAGAAACCCACACAAGACAGACAACAGAAAAAAAAGAATTTTTATGATTTATGACATCACAAGTTGTACCCAATCATTGTAACTTAACTACATTAGTTTCCCCTGAGCCAGCAGAATTCTAAATCTTAACACATCACAATCTACAACCAATCATATTTCAGCTACTAGTAGCTCCGCCCCCATGAGCAACACGCCAATACTGCTGAGTTTGTTTTTCTGTTTACTCTAGCCTTTTGTCAAAATATGATCCCAGGTCAACTTGTTTAGCCAATCAGAGTGTTTTCTATTGAAAAGTGGGCAGGTGTGACATGTCACAGTGAATCAGAACGTCAGAGTTCTAAAGAGGCCGTCGGAGAACAAATAAAAAGTTCAACAGGCACATAAAGACTAAAGGAGACAGTGTGTCCCAACTTTTGAATGAGTTGTTGGACAGCTGTGGCTCAGTAGGTAGAATAGGTTGTTCCTGAACGTTGGTGGTTTAATCCCCAGCTTTTCATGTCTGCAGGCCAAAGTGTCCTAGAGCAAGACACTGGACTGTATTAAACTTTATTGATCTGTTTAATGGAAATTCACTGGAGTAGCTCAGGGGTCGGCAACGTGTACGTACGTATCTCCAGGGCCACATGTGGCTCCTTAGCTCCTCTCGAGCGACTCCTGTGGCTTTGACAATTGATGGAGGTAACGTATTAAAATTAATCAAAATGAACAAAATAAGCACTAAATCAACAAAAATAACAAATGCAGTACATAATGAACAAAAAATAAGAAATAACTGATGCAAATATTAAACACAATGAACAAAATAATCAAGAAAATAAACAAGGCTAAATAATATCAATATAATAGTCAAAAATAAAGAAAATGAACAAAAATAAGCAAAATTCTTAAATATAATTAGAAAGTGTACACGATTAAAACAATACTTAGTAAAATAATCAGGCAAATGTGCAAAAACGACAAACTAAACTGACTAAAAGCGTAAATCAACAGAATGAAAATGGTTTTTAAAAAATTAACTAAATATTCAAGAAATGAAACAAAATAGTCTAGATATTGGATATTAAAAAGAAAATGAAAAATAAATTTAACAAATTGAAAATGAACAAAAAAAAAGAATAAAATAACAAATTGGTGTTAAGAGTTTGCCGGCTGGAATGCATCATATTTCATGTGGTAGGTAAAGGTTTTAAATACTTTTTTGCTGCTCTAGACACTTGGGTTTGTTTTTTCCTTTTTCTCCGAAACGGTTCTTTAGACTGTAAAGGTTGCTGAGCAATGCACTAGCTCATAGACAAACCAAATGAGTCAGATGTCTTCAGTCTTGTCCATCTTTACCAGCTGTGGTGTTGAACAGTCTGATGGTGTTGGGGATTAAGGATCTCCTGTAACAATCTGTCCTGCAGCATCGTGATGTCAGTCGTCCACTGCAGCTGCTTCTCTGTTGGGACAGAACGAGGTGAAGAGGATGGTCTGGATTGACCATTGATGTCCTCCCACTTCTTCTGAGTGCATTTGTCCACCACAGTTCCCAGTTCGGCTAACCCCCCTCCAACCACTGATTCAGCTTTTTCAACCAGTCTGCCCAAGCATTTTACATCTTTGCAACCCCGTGTTGCTCTCAGTGAGTGGTGAATGGGAAAAGTTGTGTAAAGAGGATTGAGTGTCATAAGGTGTAAGACCATTTACTATTTCTTATTATAAGGGATGTAGTGGGTAGCCCAGCAGTGCTACTTCAGGGAGTGTCGACCCTGCCTCTGCAAGACTTGGACTCAGCTGGCTCCGGCTGTCATTACCCGGTTAGGGCCCCTTGCTCAGGGATACGAGTGCCACTGCCTTGTGGCTTACCATTGGTTTGGGAAAGGTGGTTGGTTGAACACTGCGATACCTTCTGGCAACTCCTGCAGCTGCGCTGGCACCAATTGTATTGGCTCATCCTCTCCATTGGATAATGCCAGCAAGGCCGAAAGGGGGATTCTGACGACTGGGCACCCCAGGATCTCCATAACCTTCACCTAGACCTGCACCCTAGAGAGGTCACTCCAGTGTCGCTGTCTGAGTGACAGAACCAACACAGGAGACAGCACTTACGGGTTATAAGCCTAGAGCTGATTGGCGTAAGACGATGCCAGGAGAACAACCATCATTGCAGAAGTTATATTTGACACCCAGGAGCACCCAGGCCAGCATGTTTCCCTGCAGCAACTGTAACAGAACCTGCCTCTCGAGGATTGGACTATATAGTCACAGTGGGTGCTGCAACTCTATCAAAGACCAATCCACAGCACAGCTACCATAGTCTTCTGAGATGGACAGACGCCAACAATATAGGTCTTTCACAATTTTTTTGTCCATAACTCTGACCCTTTTTCGAACCTTGACTGGGTTATGTTCATACCTAAACCCACCTAAATCACACCAATGACATTTTTAGACATCTATTAGAGTATCCTGCATGTCACAAAACGACTCTCTGGGTTTATCTTGTGCATCTCAATGTGTTGCCCTTCATCTGTGCATGTCACTGCCCTGACGTGCCCTATTGAAAACCTCGCATATTTCCACTATTTAATGTTCTCATTTCAAACACCACAAGAGGACAACAAAGCTGCATCAGTGACATTCTTCTGCCACTGTTAATTAACAGCCCAAACTTATGGCTAATAAACAGAGCTCCTCCTAATTGAACTGGCAGCTTCATCGTTCCTGGTTGTTTGTAAGGAATAGATGCCATGTTGTCTCTCTGCAGTGTAATTACCATTGTCTGCCCCACTGTGAGAGGGGATGGGATCAATCTTGACTGACACCAGCGGTAGATACTTCTTTGTGTATCCTTGGGTACTGGTGCCCCGTGGCAGGAAACTTTATCACCATGGATAGAGAGGCTCGACTATGACTACAGGGTTTTCCGCGGCTCCCCTTGTCCATTTGTAACACGACAACAGATTCTCTCGATCACAGTCATTACTTCTGCCGCTCCGATTGCAAAGAAAACAGGGCAAATTCCAAATTTATGAACACTGCCCTCGAAACACTATGTCATTTGATGGACTCCTAAATGGTTGAGGGAATTCAATTAGGAAAGGAATAGAGTTTTGAAAATGTGGTGCTGTGCCTGCCAGTTACTCACGGGATGTGATTGATGTCTGTGAATGGCATTTAGCACAGCTGACCCTCATTCAGATTACCATCTCATTATCATCAATAGACTGAGACACACAAAAGAGAGGAGCGCTGTCGCCTGAAAGCTGTTCCGAGGGACCAGCCTCAGGGAATTTTGAGCTACAAAATACTTTAATTCCATAGTTTCAGTGTGACATTAGGGGAGTGGGAGTGCAGCCGCATACAAATCAGAGGCAGAAACCCTAGAATGTCAAGAATTACACCCTATATCCTAGATCCTCAAGTTAATTTGAAATATGTTTGCAATAGTGGAACTGCCATGACTGTATGTGTTGTTGTTATAGTGACAGCAAGTCCCAAATGAGGAGTGGGAGTTGACTTTGTGGAATGAAAAGCCTTTAAATGAAAGTATTAATCTACATACAGTAATGTATGAAAGCAAGTTATCTGTGCATCAATTATAGTGTGTTATGCATGAAATGTTTTTACATGTTTCCTCGATGCATCACAGCACCTAATCAACAGCCTGCAACTCAGAGTGTCAGCTACGGTACTGTGAAAAAGTATTTTTCAGATCATTAAACACATTTTAACATTAGACAATGTAAAGTAAGTAAATACAAAATTATGTTTTTAAATGATGACCTCATTGATTAAGGGAAAAAGCTATTCAAACCTACCTGGTCCTATGTGTAAAAGTAATTGCCCCTTTAAAATCATGAATTAATGGTAATTAAACACAGTATTTGAAAAGCTTGGTTCAATTTCACTGGCCACACACAGACCTGATTTCTGCCAGATCTGCTGAAAGCATAAATCATTTACATAGAACCTGTCTGACAAAGTGAAGTAGGATAAAAGATATCACAAAGCAACACATCATGCTGCAATCTAAAGAAATTCAAGAACATTGATTGACATCTGTCAGAGTGTAAAAGGTTACAAATCCATTTCTAAGGCTTTGGGACTCCAGTGAACCACAGTGAGAGCCATCATCCATAACTGAAGAAATCCTGGAACAGTGGTGAACCTTACCAGGTAACTGGTCTACATATATAACTCCGACAACACATCAATAACTCATCCACGTCGTCACAAAAGAACGCAGAACAACATCTAAAGAACTGCAGGCATCACGTACCTCAGTTAAGGTCAGTGTGCATGATTCAACAATTAAAAAGAGCATCCATGGGAGAGTTCCAAGCAAAAACCTTTTCTGACTTAAAAGAACACAAAGACTTGTCTCATATTCACAAAAAAAAAAGATTGATTGTTATAAGAAGAACATCGTACCAACAGTCAAACACGGACAAGCTGATGTTGGTTTACTCTCTGTATAGTCTTGAGATCTCGACCTCGAATTGTGAAGCGCCTAGAGATAATCAGTGATTATGATTGGCACAAAACAAATAAAACTGAATTGAATTGAAAGTCATCCAGTTCTTGAAATGCTTTGCTGCTTCAGGACCTGGATGACTTCTCGTAATTGATGAACCCATAAATTCTGCTCTCTATCAGAAAATGCTGAAGGGGATTATCTGGACATCAGTTCATGACCTCAGTCTAAAGTACTGTTGAGTTATTCAACAGGACATTGATCTAAAACACCAGTAACTTTAGTTTGTAGTTTATTTCGGTCACCTTAAACATAAAATTCAGTTACGCACAAAGTGAAAATATTTTCAAGTGAACAACCATTGGGTTGATACTATTTCTGCATTAACACCAAACAATCAACAAAAGAAGTAATAAAACAGGACCAAAAAAGGTGTAGGCTGAAGCCATCGCTTATTACACTTACCCTTTTCAAATTCATCTTTCACTCGGCTTCCTTTAAATTTATATAGAAGAATAAGATTAACATAAAAAAACTTATTTCCCAGGCCTTGGCCCTTTGTCTATCCAAATACTCAAGCACATTATGTGTTCACACCGCAGTTCAGTACTTAACAATCATCTTTTGTTTCTATAATTTTTTAAACCTACTATATGTTTGACATTCTTTCATTTCTGTGTCTAATCCATTCCACAGATTTACTCCATGACCAGAAACACATCTTAATGTAACATTTGTTCTGCTCTTTGTTTTTGTGCACATACAACCCCCCCTCAGTTTATACTCACACTCGTTAACCTGAAACAACCTCTGGATATAATCCGGTAACGTCTTATTGTGCACTTTGTACATCAGTGAGGCTATTCTCAAATCTACAAGGTCACAAAATTTTAGAGCCTGTAGATTTATAAATAATTTGTGTGCTGGTTCTCCATAAGCTTGGTTTATGAGCCTGATTGCTTTCTTTTGAAGCAGAAAAATTGAGATTGTTTTATATGTTCTTCCCCAAACTTCCACACAGTAAGTAATTTATAAAAGTATGAAGGAACAATAAGTGGTCCACCCAAAACTGTGCAGCCACTTTTGTGTTGATTTATTTTGAATTGATTTATTTAGCTGTAAAGTAATCTTTAATTTTGAGGGTTTAAAATGGTCCCTAGTGATGTGTATGACAGTCATGTTATTTTATCGTTCATGTTTAATGTGAAAAAATATAATAAATGTAAGCAGCACCCATGTGGAACCTTTATCACGGGAGCAGTTGTTCCTCAGGTTGTCCAAAGCCAGTCGCACATAGAGAAGCACGACTGACCTGATCTCAACTCAACTGGAAATCTGCTTGTGTGTAGGTTCCCCACCCAGATTTTTCAGTCTTAATGTCGCCCCGAGAGAAATCATGTCGATTCAACATGTTGCATCGGCAGGAGTCTGTCTCGGCGATGCGGTCACGACTCGACTTCGTAACTTTCCTCATTTTTGATTGATTTTTGGACGTGTGAACTAAATGTGTCACAACACAATCGATGTTTACTGTCAATAGATGCTGCCAGTTACTCCAGGCTTGAGTCATGGTATCAGTCTACAGCTGTGTGCAAGGTACATTCAATCGTGTATCAGACGACCGGACTCAGAGTTGAGTTGGAATCAGTTGTGATTCTCTATGTCCAGCCGGCTTAAGGTGGGACCTTCCACCCACATCTGAGACGTACATATCTGAACGATGAACAAGTCAGTAGTGGATGAAAGTTACCAATTTCGACTCCTGAAAAGCTAATGTCAGATGGAAAATTGTCCGAAAAAAAATGTTACATTGTTTTGAGTATTTGTGAGAGCTTTGTGAAACTTTGAAGTACTGCTGAGATGGCATAGCTTGATGAATGAGTTCTGATGCAATTAACATGAGGTAAATTCACTTAAAAAGAAGGTTTTGAACTGGTCTAGTCAAAATCCAGGTTAAATTCTTTTGAGATGTTGTGACCTATGACCTAAAACTAAGACAACTAAACAAGTCCTCAAGCAAAACAAAATCATGCTTGAAAATAATCCAGTGTGGTTGAACTTTGTCAACTCTACAAAGAATTGTGGGAAAAAATTCCTCCATGGCAATATTTAAGAGTCATTGGTGGTTATTGAAAATGTTTGATTGCAGATTTTTTTACCCAAGGGTGACACAACCAGTTACCCTTTTAAACCTGCATTTGATGTCTGTATCTTTTATAATTTTGTTGTGAGTTCTAATTTTTTATCTCTATCTATGGCACATTTACACTGGCACCGTATGATCCGCTTTCACGTAACCCCGGTCCACTTCTAAGGATAGTCTGGTTCGTTTGGAATAGTGTGAATACTCACTTGGCCTCTGGTGTAGGCTAAACAAATGACTTAAAAGGTGGGGGTCTTGGACGCTTGCAAGTGAACCCTGGTGGGTTCGGGGCTGTCATAGAGTGCAGTGACAAAACCTTTTACTCATTACAGTACCATGCTCAGCATCTGTGTAAACACCACAACATGTTATAGTCTGTTGCTCTCAGCAGCGAGATATGATGCATGCTGATTGAATGCACTGCTACTGAAGGAGAAAGCGAATGAGAGCAGTGGCAAATGCTGCAATGGTTACACAGAGCAACATACAGGACAGCTCGCTGCCTCGCCCTCTGCTCATCCTGGGCAGCTTCTAGTGAAAAACATATACAACACATGCATACATTTGCTGTAGCTCCGTGGTTTAGTTGTGATGAAAAGGAAACTGAACAGATTGGATTTCTGTGTTCCATCCTGGCCAATCAATGAGCCAGGTTTTCTTCTTCCTCACGTTTTTTTTCTTCGTCTGTGGTCGTTTCAGGCAATGCCACCACAAACGAGCAGTTAATGAAACCGCATGATGCTGTCAGTAATTTGATTCACTTGAGTAAAGTGCAGTGCGAATGTGAACCAAACCAAATGAGAGCCTTACATTTCTTAGCATTCCCTGCCCAATCAAACCGGGTCCCCCAGACTATCCTGGAGTGAATGCTCCCTTAGTTTTATTATCCTGGCCCAGTAGGATATGGTTTTGTCGCCGCCAATTTATTTGTCTGTTTGTTCACAACATAACTCGAAAAGTTATGAACACATTTGGATGAAATTTTCAGGTTAGCGCAAGGACCAATCAGATTCTGGGAGTGATCTGGATCATCGTCTGGATCCGGAAGATTTTCACACGATTCTTCATCTTGTGAGATGTGGCCAAATTCAACATTTGTCTTTGTGTCCTTAGGTGCAATAACATTGTGATAAAGGCAGGTTTTCACTACAAAGAGAACCTGACTTGGCGGAGGTCTGCACTCACTGAGTGCTTTGTAGTTAAATTTTATTTTCTATCCTTTCAGCATTTGGTTGTAAAGCACTTTGTAGTTTTTATCTTAAAAGGTGCTATATAAATAAAAATGTACTTACTTAACTTTACTTATAAGGTTAAGGGAGAGAAACAATGGTTTTTCCACATACTACCTGGTAGGTTTGTTTAGCTTTTTCCCTTAATAAGTGAAGTAGTCATTTAAAACTTCTTTTGTATCTACTTGGATTATCTTTGTCTAAAATTAAAAGTTGTTTGATGATCTAAAACATTAAAGACATTTAACAAATGCACATAAACTAAAGAATCAGGGAGGGGGTAAATACTTTTATACTACACTATTTGAGATCCCTCAAAACTGGGAAGTTCTCGGAATCTGCAGAAAAACAACCCACAATGTGGATATTTTTTAATCAATATTACCCTCGGTTTGCTAAAACAAACAGATTTTGTCAGTTTGAAGTATTTCCCAGCAGAACAGGCACAGATAAGAAGGCCAGTCTCTCTACATCCCTCTTACATCATTGATGTGTTTTTGTCAAGACAGCATGTTATATGAAAACAGGGTATCTTTTCTTTCTTGTTTCATTTGAGGAGCTGCTGCAGGCCCAAATATGGCCTACTTTTACCTTTTCCTCTTCCCTCTGGTGGCACAGATGTTGGAAGACGAGGTTTAAAAATAGTCTGTACAGATGCTTGAGTGAGATGGCGTGCAAGGTGTAGGTGTTGATTTTGAGTCATCATCTGTGATTGAATCAAGGTGGTAAAAAAAACACTGTGAGGATGAGGAGAAGGAAGTGGATAGAGGCAGTGCTGGGGATAATGAAGAAAGTGCACATACATACAAATAGGAGTTTTACAGCAGAATTGTGTGTAAGACAAAATTAGGAGGCATGGAATAAAAGGATAAGCTAAAAGACAGAGGCTGGTATGAAAAGAAGAGAAAGAAAAAACACCAGGTCTGTCTTGATTGTATTCAGTACATCTCCTGTCTGTCTCTGATCAATAGCTGCTGTCTCTCAGTGTTGGCTCTAACCCCTCCTGCTCACTACCACAAATGCAACCCCAGTCAGCCTTGCCAGGAGCTTTATTATTCATGTGGACCAAATACAAGGCCTGAAAACAGGATGAGCAAACTTGAGAGCTGGACTTGTCGTCATGCCTGCCTTCCATGTGCAAATGTGAAAAAAGCCACTGTGGAGACAAATAACCTACATTAGCGATCATCAAGTGCAAAAGCTCCCCCTCCAACCTGCAGACTATGAATACATTTATAGGATGTGGGGAGGAAACAGTGTGGTCTGGTATTAAGGATGTGTTGGAGTAATTTGGAGTCACTGACTGACTCAACATGCATGCTATAATTCCATCATGTGTCAAGTTCCCAGACTGTATACAGTATATTAGTGGACAAAATGACCATGACGGCATCCATTAGTTTCTGAATGGATGTTTTGAGGCCAATTGGGTTGTCAGTTCCTGGACAACATTTTAGAGCCAATAACAGGATGTAACCATATTTGGCCGAATGGTAGCAGGGCGAACTGAGCATGCATGCCAGGGGACTCGTGGGAAAGCTAACATTAGCTGCTAGCTTACTGACACAGTAAAACCTAACCACGCAGTGTCAAATAAAGTCATTGTTGGTGTAAACACTTACCCACAACTGCAGTTGAGTGTATCTGATGTATAACTATGAACATATTGAATAAATAGAAAATACAAAGGTCCAAATAGGTCTGACTGCACTAGTGAGCTGTTACTGTAGTGACATGTCAATCAAGCACTGCAGTGATTTGTTGGATTATTTGCTGTAATATCTTAATAATGAATCAAAAAGTTAAACATGGACCACCACATTACTTATTAGAGAGTCCAAATAAAACGTTTGAGACCATAA
>JAQQAE010016427.1:0-11764 GCA_029823295.1 Pseudamia nigra
TATATTCATTTGCTAATCACTTGCAAGACAATGAGGTGACTGGAGAGGTGAGAGACGAGGAGAGACAAGGAGGATGGAGAAAGAAGGAGAAGGAGGGAGAACAGGAGAGAGAGAGAAAAAGGGAGGTTAAATAATGTCTGACCAGCTTTAAGTCTCAGTGACAAGGTGTAACTCTCAGTGATTAGGTTTAAGTCTAATTCACTATGTTTAACCCTCAGAAACGAGGTTTTGCACTCAATGACCAGCTTTAAGTCTTAGGGACCAGGTTTCACTCTCAGTGATTAGGTTTAAGTCTAAGTGGTTCTGACTTATTATTATTATTATTAAGTTACAGTGCCAACATACATACAAATAATCAGATGGACAGATGGCACTGACTGCCCTACCCATGGCCCAACTCCGTTGATGTGGGAAATAACAAGACCAGCTTTATATTTTCTACCTTCAACATCAACAACACAAATACTTGAGAAAATTTCTTTAGACCAGGGGTCTCAAACTCGTGCCATGGAGGGCCGAGACCCTACAGGTTTTCTCTCCAACTAGTCATTAAAGCAGGTGGTTTCACTGATCAACAATCAGGGGGATGGAGCTAATCAGTAAAATCTGCTTGTTGGAAACTGGTTGGAGAGAAAACCAGCAGTGTCTCGGCCCTCCATGGTACAAGTTTGAGACCCCTGCTTTAGAGAAAATTTTTTCAAGCATTTCATTGTGTTTTTAAAAGTTCATCAAATGCCCCAAGTGAGTGGCTTGGAATGAGAAGTTTATCCATGGTGACATAGACAGTGTCTGTCTTGATCTTTTGATGCTAACTGTGAGGAGGTACAGCTTTCTGATCACAGAGATGCATTTCCAAACTGCAGCAGGACTAGCCTTTACATACAAAAACAGAAAATTAGTCACACAAAAAGCAGCATAGAGAAAACCAAATTAATTATAGAAGAGATTTTTGGGCATCTTTGTTTACACCAGGGTGTCTAATCACTGCCACCAAAACCAAATTTAAAGAACTGATTCCTTTGTCATCTCTCTGTGTGTTGTCTATCAATACAATGAGGGATTCTAATCTCACAATTAACTCCCCCTCAAAACTCAGTGTAGTTGTTAAAACTGTGTAGTCTCACTACGTTCAGCATTCGATACTGTTGCTCTTCTGAAAAAAAAGTTTGTGACACAGGATGAGAGTGCCTTGGTTCACACCTCAGCTTAGGAAGTTAAAACAGGAAATATGAAGATTAGAAAGACACTGACATTCCTCTAAAGAAGTAGAATCTTTTCATGTGTGGAAAAATAGTTTAAAAAATATAGAATAGCCCTCTGTTTGGCTAAAACTACATACTATGCTTGCTTAATAGAAGAAAATAAAAATAACCCCAGGTTCCTGTTCAGCACTGTTGCCAGATTAACAAAAAGCCATAGTTCTATTAAAACCAATATTCTTTCAACTCTGTCCCCGAATGACTTCATAGAGTTTTTTATAATTAAAATAAATACTATTAAAGAACAAATCTGCAATACCACCCCACCATCTCCCATAGTTACATTTACACAGTAACTGCAGAGCCTGTATACACTTAGACTCCTTTTCACGTACTTATTTGTTAGGACTATCTAAAATAATAAATGCATCAAATGCCTCCACTTGTCTGTTAGACCCCATCACAACTAAATTATTTGAAGATGTCTTTCCCTTAATTGATAGTACTATGCTGGATTTGATAAAGCAGTCTGTCATTAGACTATGTGCCACAGCCTTTAAAATCGCTATGATTAAATCCATCCTTAGAAAGACTAATTCTGATCCAGGCGACTTAGCAAATTATAGACCTATCTCCAATCTACCATTTCTAGCTAAAGTCCTTGAAAAAACTGTTGCAAAGCAACTTCAACAGCATTTACACAGAAATAATCTGTTTGAAGAATTTAAGTCAGGGTTTAGAGAACAACACAGCACTGAAACAGCACTGGTGAAACTTATTAATGATCTTCTATTGGCTTCAGATAGTGGACTAGTTTCAGTACTTGTAGTTTTGAATCTCAGTGCTGCTTTTGACACCATCGATCATAACATTCTGTTACGCAGATTAGAACACTCTATTGGGATTAAAGGTACTACACTAAATTGGTTTAAGACATACTTCACACAAAGATTTCAATTTGTACATATTTATCATATTAATGACCAGTCATCCACACAATCTAAAGTTAGTCACAGCAATCAACAGGGCTCAGTTTTAGGACCAGTACTTTTTACACTGTACATGCTGCCTCTAGATGATATCATAAGAACACATGACTTAGGTTTTTATTGTTACACTGATGATAAACAGCTGTACCTCTCAATGAAACCTGATGAATTAAAATCTAATTCAACAAAACTCCGTGAATGTCTCAAATATATAAAGGCCTGGATGACATCTAACTTTCTCCTGCTGAAGGAAAATAAAACTGAAGTTATTGTAATAGTCCCAAGTAATCTAAGGAGTACACTCCCTAATGACTTCCTTAATCTAGACAACATGTCAGTGGAATCTAGCGCACTTGTGAAGAACCTGGAGGTGATTGTAGATCAGGACTGATCCTTCAGTTTTCATATAAAACAAATGTCAAGACCAGCCTTCTTTCATCTCCATAATGCAGCCAAAATTAGGAATGTCCTGTCCCAAGGTGATGCGGGAAACTCTTCAACTATGCAACTAACCATGCATTTGTTATGTCTCGGCTGGATTATGGTAAATCACTACTGGCAGGATGTCCAAATAACTGTAAATGACCTCCAGTTGATCCAAAATGCTGCAGCACAAGTTTTAACTGGACTCAGAAAGAGAGATCATACTGTATTTCTCCAGTACTGGCTTCTCTTCATAGGCTACCTATAAAGTTTTGTATAGAATTTAAAATCCTCCTCTTAACTTGCAAAGCCCTAAACAATAAGGCTCCTTCCTATACCAAAGACCTTATTGTTCCCTATAAAGCAATCAGAACATTTGCTCTTAGAGTGCAGGCCTGCACTCCAAGAGCAAATATTCTCGAATCTCTAAAACTTGACTGGGAGGCAGCGCCTTCAGTTTCCAACTTCCTCTCCTGTGGAACCAACTCCCAGTCTGAGACCGGGATGCAGACACACTGTATGTTTAAAACTAGTCTTAAAACTTTCCTTTTTGACAAAGTCAAAAAGGGGGACTGTGATGCACCTACAGTAGCTTCTCTATCTCTCTCCTCTCTTCAAATTTACTACGTACTCTGTTTGATTAATTACAATTGGACCAAAATAAGAAATGTATGAATCTTCCATCTTATATTTATACAAAACTTGACTGTCAGAGATGTGCAAGAAGAAACACAGTTAATAGAATTATTTGTTCATGAATATCATCCAAAAAGCAAACAATGCTTTGCATTTCAGACTTTTCAGCAAAAACAACAAAGAAGAAACAAATGTAATAATTTGTCTGTGAAGTTAAATGTTAAAAAAAAACACATTCATAAAGTCATTGTTGGCCCTGGATGCAGCTGAACCTTTTATATGACAAATGAACAAAAACAAAAAATGCAACTCACTTGTCTCATAAAGATGACTACCTAGATGGCCTTCCACTGACTGCACCAAGCAATGCAACTCATGTGTTGACGTGAGACTCTGCCTCTTTTATTACATTTGACCTGAAGAACATATTCTATGTCTGAAGCAACTATGAGGATGTACCATCATCAAACAGGAGAGTTAGGTCTTTCTCTACATTTAGGAAAGAATACCATTGAATTGCACAAAATACTGCTCCTACCATTAGTTTATAATTGTTTAGAATTGTTTCAGTAAGTTTGACTTAATTGTACTTAACACGTAAAACTGCAGGCTGATCAGTACCACTTGTCTATGTAACGCTAACTGAGGAAGTGACATAACTGGGCATGCCTAAGAGGGAGGGGCTTCATGTGATTTTGAAATTACCTCTGTACAGAGGTAAAGTTGTCAAAACAACAGTCTCCAGAGTTAGTTTTAACCAACGTCAGCATTTGAGATTGTCTCTTTTATGACTTAAATCAATGCTGATGTGACACCTTTTGTCAAGTAACTGCAATACAGAGCACATTTAAATTAGAAAGTGTAAAAGTCACACTTTCAGAGTTAAAATCAACTCACAGATGTTTACTCTCTCATATTTGACACTGCAAGTTTTGCTGTGCATGCTCAATGATAAATGCCTTGTTCATCAGTAAGATATTGACAGGTAATATTTGACTGGGTACCATAAATTACAGCATATATGCCACTACTTTTTTTACGCTTTGAACCCCATGACTTAAACAATGATGCGGCTAATGTACGACTTTTACTGGCTAACAAGCTGTATCCCACCAATACAGACCAATGAAATTAGTGAACAGATCACAGTGGACCAATGGAACTGTTCAAATTACGGTAAATCAAACACACTCACACTAAATTCTTGAGATTAGTCGTTTTACGCTTCTTGCACATACTGTACCCTCATCATGGAAACACACAAAGAAATGTACATGATGCAGCTTTCAAGTCAAAAGTGATCAACCTGGTGTAAGCTTGGCATCAATTAATCCATGCTGAGATGGATACAGCAACATGAAGAACTGACTTAATGCAAAACGATGGCAAAATCTCTCAGAGGTATGAAAAGAAGAAGGCCCGAACTTAAAAACTTTCTTGAAGACTGGGTGAATGTGAACATCTGCAGCTTATACAGGTACGGCTTATATGTACAAAATCTTTTATATATAATAGAGGCTACTGCTGCTGCTTTGGATCAAAGAGAAGGAAATCGCTGGTGATACTGTACCATCATTGAGGCCATCGGGCAGTGGCGTGCCGGCTGCCGGCCCGCGGCGTGTCGGCCCACTGCCCGCGGCGTGGTGGAGTTGTTTACAGTTAAGGATACACTACCAAGTCATAAGCCAAGGTAATAATACATTCTAAATCCTTTTTAGAACTAATTTCATGCATTTCGTTTCAGATAATTAATATAACTTCCTTTTCAAATAATAATAATGAATAAATGTGCACGTATGGGTGTGTAATACATACTTTATATGGGAGTTTGTCGTGGGTCCAGAACGGATTAATTGGTTTTACATGTATTTTTATGGAAAAAGTCACATTGGATAACGAATGATTTGAACACAGAGCGTGACGTCGGAACGGATTAAATTCATTATCTGGGGCACCACTGTAAACATAGTGCAATTGTTTTTTTTCAGTTTCCTTCAATAAAACACTATAAAGCTATGTAAATTCTTTTCAAATACAGCCCCTTATGCTAAATTATTTTTGTATTACTGCTGCAGTGTGGGACAAAGTAACTACTGTTTTATCTAAGCTTTTATCTAAAAGATAAAACACGGTGAATGGTACAGGAAGCAGGATTGTCTTTTTCAGTGGCGAGCCACCATCTCTATTTGTCACTGTAATTTAGTTAATTAGCTCTCTGAAGGCATTGTGCTCAACTGTTGACTCTGGCTGCATGTCTTCAACAGCATACTGTACTTGGCACTCTGTTCTGCTTGGTTTACAGCCTGTGAGGATGGCTTTCATTTCAGAAGGAGGTTTGACTTTTTGGATGGAGTGGTTCCTCTGTTGTCAGTGGAACCAGCCATGGAATCTGTGATCACTATAAGGGTATTTTTCCATCTTAAAAGGTACATATTGCTGTGAGTGGCTGCTCAGGCTCATCTAATGCTGACTGGTTCCTGAGTCACTCATGCCGTTATAAGGTCAGGTGATGTTAGATCATAAACAGGGAATTAGGAAAATAGCCTCCAGTTGTTTATGTTCTTGTACTGTTTTTACAAGCATTGCAAAAATCTCCCTTAAAATGTATTAGTTGTTATTTGGTTGTTGTTTTGGAAATGTTTCATTTAAGTGATATAACTGAGAGTAGTGGAGTTATAGGTCCTGAACAGAGTGGGAAGAAATTTTCAGGATAGGCCAGAAATGGCATAAAGACAAATCGATTAGATTCTGGGAGTGATCTGGATTATGAACTGGATCGAGAAGATTTTAAAAACATTTTTCACCACTGTGAGATAGGGCAAATTCTACATTTGTTCTTGTAATGCCGGCCGCACATAGAGAATCACGACTGATCTCAACTCAACTCTATAAATCGGGTCGTCTGGTACACACGATTGAATGTACCTCGCACACAGCTGCAGATTGACACAATGGCTCACACCTGGTAACTGGCGCTATCTATCAACAGCAAACATTGATTATGTTGTGACATGTATTGTTCACATGTCCAACAACGATAAAAGTCACAAAGTCGAGTTGTGACTGCCGCACATCGCCGAGACAGAGTCCTGGCGATTCAATATGTTAAAGCTGCATGATTTTTGTTGGGACGAGATTAAGACTGAAAAATCTGGGTCGTAGAACCACTGCACATCAAGCAGATTTGCAGTTGAGTTGAGACAAGGTAAGTTGTATTTCTCTATGTGCGGCCGGCTTAATGCCACAAATAACACCCAGAAATTTAGCCAAAAAACACAGGATAATAGATTCTATCAATCACAAAGTGTGATCAAGATACGAACAACATTACAAGTGTAGTGATCCAGAATGCTTATACAGTACTTGCAGGGGTTGAGGAAATTTAGCTAGACATGCAATTGACACCCAATTGTAGTGAAAAGTCTGCTTATTCAGTACTGTGCCCGTGGATTTGATCTATATTCAACATTCATGGAGCTAAATCCAGAAGAAAAGTACCATTATGGAAATATTAATTTTATTGAACTAAAAATGATTCCATATGCTAATGGTAGGTTTTCATGGTCAATGAACCCAATAATAGGGTCAAATAAATTTAAGAATATTACTTTTAGGTGTAATAACATTATGGGGGGAATGAGCATAGGTTCAAATAATAATGATAGGTTATCACTATGAAGAGAAACTGAGCTGCCGTGGCAGAGGTCTGCATGAGTGTTTCCAAGAGTGATGAAGACTGTCAAGTCTGGTAAATGAAAGTGGTTTTGCTGGTAAAATCCTGCTCCCAAGGACATTATCTTAACAATAAGATGCATAAAATTGTATGTTGTTTTGTTACAGACATGAGACATATGTATGTACAGTATGTGTATTTTTTTCATAGAGAGTAGCAATATTTCATGTTGCCTACCAGTACTGAGGTTGTACAGGTCAGCAGTGTGTGTTCGCCCACATACGGTACCTCTGTGTTACAAACTCTGCTTGACAGCAAGCTCATAGATCATATCCACCTCTGAGTGATGGACCGTCTGGAGGGAAAGCGGACATGAGAGATGAAGTTTGGATTTTTCACGTGTTTTTCTATTATCCGTGCTGTGGTGTGGGAGTACCACCTAAAGCGTTGGTGGTGTATGAAATGATACTTAACCATGAGGAGTGAATAAATGTACTTCCCTCATATGCAGCTTTCTCCTGTTAGTCCCAATCAGAAGTCTATAAGGAGCTTCAGTGACAGGTCTCAAACCGCTGCTGATGAATTACTGAATTACACCTGTCAGTCATGCTGTCTGAAAACACCCAAACCCTCTTATCGAAAGCTGTAGATTTTCTACATTCTGAAAAAGAGGCCAGAGATGTGGATAAAATTCTTGTTTGCTTTTAGACTTGAATTACAATATCCTGACCTCCAATCAAGAGATTTTTGCCTAATGATGCCAAAAGACTTTCAAGCACTGCAGTTTTAATCAGTACTTTTATGCAGAACTGGATGCATGAAATAGTTATCAACTGCATGATCTGATCAAAAACCCTTTCTACATTTTACATTTTTCCTATTACAGTATTTCAGTGTCAATTTCACCTTCATTTAAACCATCTTAAAGGTCAAGAATGACAGCTATGGATGAACATTGTGAGCTTACACTTGTACAGCCCCATGGAGACCCATCAGTGCTGTCAGTGCTGGAGACAGTGACACTTCTTTTAGTTAAACTAAAAAAGTACTGAAATCAATGAAACTGTACATATGATCACAGTAAATCCACAACCTTTGCTAGACTTCTGCTGTTATTATGTGAGACAGACATCTCATGGTACATCTCAATATAGATATTGTGCTTACAGTTGAAAATATTGATGTGCTCCAGTTGAAATGCACTGTTTGCTGCTCCAACCCCTCATCTCTAATTATAAAATGCCAAACTTCATTCTGTTTGGTTCTTTTCCTTGTAGGTCGACAGCTAGGCTCTTCATGCTTCATAGCACTTCCCCCTCTCAAGCTATTTCCCCCATAGCCTAACCTAATATTGACTGGAATAGGAAATTCAAAGCTGCTGTAAACATTCAAATGTCTGACAAGCCCTCTTCCAATTTCACAGACACAGGCCTGGGAGTTATTATGGCAAAACAAACCGCAATCTGTGCGTTAAAGAGAAAAGGACAAGACTGTTTTGCTTTCTGTGCAGGGTCTTTGAATCCTTCACACCAAACATGTAATATTTTATGGTGAGAGCAACATCAAAATACCTTGTTGGTTTGAGTTTTCTCAATAGCACACCATTTTATATGTTAATGCACTGCCTCTGTAGAGTGTCTGTAGAGAATGATGGTAATAATTGGCATTTAAGCAGCTGATGTTTACCTTTAAAGCTTATCTCAGCTGAGGTCATACTCATGCCTCGCTACAACTTGAGTGATTCTGCTCCTCCTGTACTTGCAGGCCTTGAAGGGGTCAGAAAACCATGTCAATGTGTCTCTCAGTTTAATTCTATTAAGCTCAGGTTCAAGCTCCAAATTAAAATGCAAATTACCTTCGTAATAAAAGTGAGTGAGAGTACAGGCAAAGATAAGGTACATCCTCCCTTTTATTGCCAGCGCTTATGAAGTACAAACCTCTTTTTAATGTAAAACTTAATTTAATTCTGAAGAACAAAGTGTCTCAAAATACACTGTGTCAAAACAGGTCTGTCAAAGATGTGTCATGTATAAAACAAAGAGGAACGATAGCTTCAAAGCATGTACTGTATTGTGTCGTCTCTCAGTTTATGACTGGAGATAATTCTGAATCACACAGAGTTTCTGTGCTGTTGGTTCAGTAATAATATTCAATTCAGTAAAAATTATGAATAGGACTGAATTATATGTTAAATACTTTTATAAATTTAGAATATTTAATCCAAATATCCCAAAATGGCACCCCATGCCCTAAACATTTAATGCAATAAATTTGCCTCTGGCCCAGGTTGTCATTGTAAACAAGAACTGGTTTTCAGTTGACTTACCTGGTAAATTAAAGGTTAAATTTAAAAATTTTAAAAATCATCTGAAAAGCATGAGTTTCAGGCATATTTTCCCCTCAGAGTATCCACATGTTTAGCTACTTCCAGATATAGAAAGAAAACATTGTAGAAATAGCAACACAGTGAAAAAATGGCACACTTGTGTACAAATATGTGAGCTGTAGTGGATGGGTACTCACTCTATTTGTGACTGAAGTTCAATTGTCAAAATATGAGCAGTCTTTTTCACTGTGTTTTGCCTCCATCCTTCCCCGCAGCTCTCTCAGCAAGAGCACTGTACCTTTTGGGCACATGTTACCAAGTATATGAGGTGAATGTCAGCATCAAGGAGATAACAGCTTGATGTCTCGCTGGTCTGTTATCACTGTGCAACGCTCCAGAGCAGCACAGCTGCAGGAGCAGAAGTCTTATCATTCCCAGAGTTAAGGTGAAAGAGCAGCAGAAGGATGAGACTCAAAAAAACGACGACCATGAGCCCTTCAAACTCCCCCACCCACACCCTCTGACTCCTCATGCTGAGATAGTCCAACTAATATTCTGAAGGGCCAACCTTTGCATTTCTATAAGAAAAAAAAGAGAAAATGTGTCGTAATCCAAGCTCTTTAGTCATCTCAAAGATGATTAGTGTGGTGTCCTACAACACAGCAGGTGACATGGGCTCTGTGGCAGTTTAGTGCATACAAATTAGGACATTTGCTGTACAAGGGGGGCAAACTCTATACCCTTATTATAGGTCAACTCCAACCTCTGTGCTGAAAATAAATGAAGCATAAATACCAAACTATGTTCAGACAAACAGAAAATAAGACTAATGCAGGATGGGACTGAGACTGTCATGTGACATTGCCATCAGGGATTTACTTTGTTTGGCTACCTGTGGTACATTGCTTCTCTTACAACAAATACAAGACAACATTGTATATTATGTGCAGCTGCAGTGAGTTGTTAAAAATTCAGCAGAGCTGTGCAGAAACAAGAGGGGCATTTCGAATGAATATATTTTGTTTTATAAATGAACATCTGGTAAATGCCTCCAAGCTATTCTTCACCTTTTTCATGGATACATTGCTTCAGCTAAGCGGTAAACAATACATAATAGATAACTCTTGTACTCTGAAGTGCTTTAATCTCTATCAAGGCCATGCATACATGGGTTTGCAATTGTTAAAAGTCACAAGCTATGTGGGATGAGAGAGCACCACAGCCAACAAGTATTTCTTTATTTAGCTCTTCCTGCAAGGCCATTGCTTTTTGAGCTGACTTGGTGAGACGTATATTAATACTTTGAAAAATACCAGTTCTTCTCCTTGAAAAGGTTGCTCTGTTTATAGTTGGACAACTACTATGCAATGCAACTGCTGAAATTTAATAAGAAATAGCCAAATAAATCTTGATGTAAGTCCTAACTACAGGGTAATAGGGTTACATTTAAAGGCATATTAGTCATTTAACTGATTAACCGATGGGTGATGAAAATCAACCAGCACACTCATCAATCAGTGAGCGACAGACCGATAGATCAGATGAGTTGCTGCTGATACTGTAGGATGTGTTACAAATTTTTGGTATCAGGAGCATTTGGTTTTACCGACTGACTGATTGATTCATTTGGAAAGTAATAGTGCTACTGTAAATACTCACTATTCCCAAAATCAAAATATCATATGTTATATTTGATTTAAATAACCCTTTGACTACTAGTAAAAACCAGAAATTAGAAAATGTCACAGGAGACTGCATGGCAAAGCATCAGTGAACATTACTTTTTTAAATAGTGAAATTAACACATACAGGTAAAAGTAGAGGTACGTTTACTCCTTTACATACAATATACTTGAGTAGTCTTTGACAAATTTAATTCTGGGAGAGTAATTGTTTGGTTGAATACTTTTTATTCTTACATTTGTGATGGGAAAATGACATTTTATGCATGTGTCTGTCGTGTGTAGGGGGACCTGCATGTATGAGTGATCTTGCGCGGCTTCATGTTGTGCTTTAAGGTAGCTTTTAATTTTGTTGTACTTACACTTGTACAATAAGGATACATCAGATTCTGATTCTACTCAGCTGCAATAACGCAAAAATGAGCAAAAATTAGTTAAACTAAATTTAATCAAGTAAATAAACAAAAATAAAAAACTAAGCATTGACTTTTTTTAATAAGCAAACCTTGCTTTTTGTTTGACAATAACCAGTGTTTAACATGTATTTTTCTTCATAATGAAGAACACCTTTCAACACATTTTAAAGGTTACTCAGTACTTTATTTCATGAGATATTCTTTCACCCTTATGCCTTTTTTGAGTGCAGATGCTTTGCTCTTTGATCTATGCTTTTTCTTCCTTTTTCTGGTAATAAGTTTGATGTATATATTAATATTTTGACTTGCGCTCATATTGTCTAGCTCTTGTTTTCTTTCTCTCTCAATCAATCAATCAATCAATCTTTATTTATATAGCGCCAATCATAATCGCCGATTATCTCTAGGCGCTTCACAATT
>JAQQAE010016428.1:0-11764 GCA_029823295.1 Pseudamia nigra
GTAGGGTTCATATGTTTGTAAATCTGACTGATGACGTCAGTGCCTCACCAGCCATTAACCTCACCGCACGTCACTGTATTTATTACAACCTAATAAACTGCCTTCAAACAGGTCAGACCCTGGTCATTTCTGCTTACTTCCATGATTATTTAAATCATTTTTTGGTGGATTATATTGATTTTTGTTGATTATTTTGCTCCTTTTTTAACCTTTTTTTTAACTCAATTTGTTCATTTTACCTTGAATTGTTTTTTTCTAATTTTGTTGCTTATTCAGTTTTTTGTTCATTTTTGTTAATGTACTTGGATCATTTTCTTACTTTTTCCTCATTGTGTCACTTATTTTGTTCATTTGTACTTCATGTTAATTTTACGGATGACTTGACTGTTTGTGTTACGTTGATTCTGTTCATTTTTGCTCATTTTGTTGCTTGTGCTGTTCATTTTGCTGCTTTTTGTGAATATTTTGTACATTTTTCTCATTTTGTTTCTTTGTTTATTCATTTTGACATTTTACTTAAATATTTTGCTCCTTTTTTAATTGAATTGATTTGGGGTTTTTTCTTTCTTTTTTTAATTTACTCCTACTTATTGAGGTGATGCACAATATAATTGAGTGCAAGTACATTTTGTTCAGGAATAGACATATTATATGGATTTTTGGCTGTTGTAGCATTTCGTTCTGATTTTATGTGCTTATAATATGCATATATGGATAATATGCACATATTCTCCATCTTTTTATTTTCAATCCCAAAAATTTCAACAAATCAAAGATGGATATTTATAAGTTCTACCCCCATACTGATTTCAGCATAAGGCACATTTATTTTTGTGTACTGCTAAGGTCATTATAAACTTGATTACAAGGTAGAACGAGACAACACACCCAAGGTGACTTTTCTACTTGTACTTTTGGCTCATGTTTCCCTTTTCTGTGCTACAAGTTTCCAGAAGATGCAGACTCTCTGGTTGGTTTACAGTGGATGAAATGGTGATCACACTGTCATCCGCATCCATTCAGCCTTTTCTCATGTGTTGCCTCCTCAGCCATCATTGGCCCACCTGCTGTCTCTCTCCTGTCCAATGGCGTTGCTATTGAAGTCAGCATCACCGACCCAGTGTTCAGAATCTCCACACTCCGAGAAGTGTACAGCTCCGTCACGTACAGCATCACCTACTGGAAGGATGGTCAGAAGGACAAGGTGGGGACCGTTACTGAAGCAGAGGCTTGTTCATGCTGCATTGTCCAACTAGATTGCCCTCTGATCACTTCTCTGCTGCCCCCTACAGGCCGAAAACATCACTAACATGCAGCAGAACCGGGTGATTCTGAGCAAACTGGACCCTGAAACTAAATACTGTGTCCAAGTCCAAGTGGTAGTGTCCCTGAATCCAACTCACAGCCAACCAAGTGACCCACAGTGTCAGAGCACTACTAATGGTAAGTAAATGTAGTGCTCTTTATTTATAGAGGTTAAGTTCTGCCTATAGTCTGTATATATAACTGTACAAATTGACCGTGATGTCATCCATTAGTTTCTGAAGGGGCCAATCAGGTTGTCACTTCCTGGATGACATCTTGGAGCCAAAAACAGGATGTAACCATATTTGGACGAACGGCAGCGGGGCTAACAAAGCGTTCATACTAGGGGACTCGTGGGAAGCTAATATTAGCCGCTAGCTTACTGATGCGGTAAAACTTCACAAACTAAACACCTACCCACAGCTGCAGTCAAGTGTATCTCAGGTCAAACTATGAACATATTGAATAAATAGAAGATACGAAGGTCCGACTCGGTCCGATTTCACTAGCGAGCTGTTACTATAGCGACATGTCAATCAAACTCACACAGAACAGCAGTGATTTTTTTTTGGATTATTTGTCGTAATATCTGAGCAGAAAGTTAAAGATGGACCATCACATTAGTTATTAGAGGATCCAAATAAAACATTTGAGACCGTGATGACCAATAGAAAAAATTAATTCGCTCTAGTATTTTCAGATAGAATCACGTGTATCTCTATTGGGGAAAAAGGCTTCTTGGAGCCGGATGATCGATTCCCCAGTGGTCAAGCAGTGGGATTACAACTTAAAGTTACTTCCGCATTGGCCTCACTGAACAGCCCCGGTCATTGTCCCCTGGTTCTGCCCCTTCCAGTGGTGCACCATGGGAATAACTGCATTATAGTCCATGGTAAACATTTGACTTTCTGTTTGAATTACGTCATCACTTACACATATGGTGTTTGTGAATTTATTGAAGTCACGTTTTCATTCCAATCACAACAGATATGGATTGAATGGGTGGCACATGGATTAGGCTTAACTGCTGTAAATTTGTACTGGGCCTCATGTACAGTAGGCACCCTGAGTATGTTGATGAATCACATTTGATCTTAAACTGTAGGTGTGTCATTTCTGTTTTGTTTTGGGGTTTTTTTGCAGAAGAATCGGGTCTGTGGGTGGAAGCGGTGGTGACATTTGTCGTCATGGCCATCATAGTGTTGATGGTGGTGCTGGCAGTGGTGCACCACAAACAGATTTGCCAGTTTCTCTGTCTCAAAGACACGCTGTTTCAAGACATTAAGAAGGTATGTATGGATGAGCCGTGTCTGTCCAAACATTAGGCTCCGTATCCCTGGACCCAAACTAACACCAAACCTGGCACATGGGTTGTCAAGGTAGAGGGAGGGTTACCATGGGAACCAGTCTTGGAAAAGTCAAGTTTTAGATATTTGTTCATGTCTAAAACCCTGCTGAAATCCTGTTACAATGTTTAGAAACAGGTACGTTTTTCAGCTGACTGTAGCTGTGGACTTTAGAGCATTTGTACTAGAGAAGTTCTTTGTCTGCACAGCAGCTGACCTGAATCTACTCAGATGCATTTTTCTGAATATGGTATGTACACGTCCAAATAACCCGAATAAGGGCCTGTATCCCCAGAGTGTTTTTAGTACACAGGGGAGGTAGAGCCCAGAGAACAACCTGGGAAAGAACTTTTTAGAATTTAATGACATCCCGACACACAAAGCACTTCTAAGCTTACTGTTTACAGGGATACTCACATAGTGAACATATGAATGAATCGGAAGTACATCCGTGGCTGCATCAGAGCAATATGTTAAAATATCCTTTTCACACAGTAATGTTTAAAACTAACAGATCTTGTGCACAATCAGTTCCTCCATAGCATCATGGAAATCCTTCAGTGTTAGATCATAAAACTAGTTTTCAGTCACTTCCTGCTCCATCACGGCACAGAGACGTTTACACTGTCTACTTTTTACGGCTTGCTTCTTCTCAATTTTGACTGGTTGGTAAGTGGCCAGTGATTGGGAGGGCATACCTGTGCATGTCAACACAGTCACTGTTAGTGTGCAATTTTATCACAGAACTCAGTTCCAAGTGGTTCCCCTGCTTGTAAATTCTCTTATTGGCTGTTTGAGAAAATTCACCACATCATTTTTTCCTACCTTTCTGTTTTATCTCTCACTTTTCATCCCTCTTTTCCATCACAGCGCCTACTGGAGCCCCCTAATAACCCCATCCACGTAGCCAACCCTCCGGAGGAGATTTTTCACCCAATCAGCTTTGTTCCAAAAGACGAGACTCCAGAAGAAGTGTGCCCTCTGGAGCCTGAACAGACTTACTGCTGTCAGATGGACAGCAGTGTGGAGGAGACATAGGACGAGGACACAAGGACGGAAATGTGCAGAAACGTTCAGCGGGGACTTTTAAAACACTAAGCATCATGGAGCCTCTTGGAGTTTTCAGTGAACACATTCTGCACTAGTTCTGTTTTATTCCTTACAACAGGTTACAGGACTTATACAGTACCCATTTTTCGCTGATTTGTTTTAATCAACAGTACTATAATAAAATGTTCTCAGTGTTTACTAATCGCTCCTGAATAAAAACACAGGAGAAGGGAAGGCTGGTTGACAAATGACAGTGTGTACTCATAGTGGTGGCATTCTGCTTGACATCTGTCCTGGTCTTCAGCTTAGTCTTAAGAATCAGTATGGAATATGCCAAATAAAATTAATGATGTTTTTATTTTTTTATTGACTTTGACTTGTATTCCATTGTAGACAGTATGAACACAGCATAGTTTTATTATTTACGCTCAAGGTTAAATAGAAAATGGGCAGAATATTCTAAGAAATGAACAAGTTTGAAGAAAATAATCCAGAAAAAGAAACAAGTGTGAACAGAAAATGAGCAAAATAATCCAAAAAATGAACGAAATAAGCAACACAATGAAATAAGCAAAACAATTCAGAAAATGAACCAGACAACAAAAAACATAACAAAATATTCCAGAAAATAAACAGAAATGAACAAAGTAAGCAAGAAAAGAACAGTACTGAAGAAGAGCAAACAAAGTAATCTAGAAAAAAACAAAAAAGTCACAAAATGATTAACAAAAACAGTAAATAAAAAATTTACAGAATTATGCATAGAATGAGCAAAATGGGTGTACAGGATTGAACAAAAAAGGAACAAAATATTCCAGAAAATTGACCTGATTGAACAAAAAATATTCCAGAAAATGAACAAAATATGCAAAAAAATGAACAATTTTGAACAATTAACAAATGATGTAGAAAATGGACTTTTTTTTAACAAAATACCGGTAAGCAATGAAATGAATAAGGTGAATTTTTTTTTAATAATCCAGAAAATGAACCAGGTTGGACAAAAAAAGAGCAAAACAATTCAAAAAGTTAAAAAACTAGAACAAAATAAGCAACAAAATGATTAAGATTGAAAAATATGGACATAATAATCTAGAAAGTGAACAAAAAAAACCATAAAAGCAATGAAACAAAAAGGAATAAAAGTTTAATAAGATCATACAGGAAATGAACAAAAATGAACACATGGGATGTAAATGCAATAGCTTGAAAATGGATGGACCAATTTACTTGAAACTTGGAATGATTATTGTCCACTATAATATCATATCTCAAAGATCCCTCTTAAGTCTGTCACTACTGTCACTTGTCCACATTTCCCCAAATCAGCTATTTTAATTGATTTGATCTGCACTGATTAATTTAAAACTCATTTAATGGGTGATGCAGAACAGGCAAAAAATTGTAGCACCTGTGCAAAAGCATGGCAATTGGCCACTGAATTCAAGGCTAAAAAATGACATTTGGGATGTGTACAGGTCACATTTGACCCAGACAGTATAGAAGGGTGAAGTCATTTTTAACAGTATGGATGTGATAAAGGTCCACTTCTGGGAGGAGGTGCTTAAATACGCAGTACCTAATAATGACGTCTAGATGTCACCCTAAGCCTGTGAGGAGACCACATACAGTTCTGTTAATGTGTTCAGGTACCTACACACTAGCCAAGAGAAAAAAAAAAACAACACCTCATTAATGGACATTTTTGTCTGACATTAAGTCTGATCATTATTTTGTTAATTTTTGCTTTTTGCTGCTCACTTCGGTCATTTTTTCTCAGGTTGGTAAATATTTTGTTCCGTTTCTTAAAGGTATGCAGTAAAGGCACAACCTCATACATCAACGATCCACCAAAATACAGAAAACAACAAATACAAAGTTCAGAATTTCCCTCGAGAATCCACACATCCTGTGACTTCACTGAATAAGGTTTTTAAATGGAACAAAAAATAAACAAAATAATACAAAAAAGAATTTAAAGAATGAACACAATTGTACAATATACTCAAGAAAAGAACAAAAATGAACCAAATTAGCAAAAAACATTAACCAAATAAATAGTAAGAAATTTATACAGCAGTCCATAAAGTGTGAATAAATGGAATTAAATTAGAAAAATTATCTGTTATATTAAATTAAATTATTAGGATTATTCTAGAATTAATAATAATTATAAAATAATAAACTACAAAATAGGGAACAAAATGAATAGGGCTTGAATAAGAACAGAACAATATAATCCAGAAGATGAGAAAAAATTAAAACAAGCAACACAATAAACAAAAGGCAAAACATATTTTGCATTTTTGTTAATTTTTTTGGCAATCACTCAGCCAAATGATCAAAAATGAGTAAAATGGTCAATGAAGAAAAATGAAAATATTTGCGAAAAATGTGTAATTCTTCCAAAATATACTTTTGTGCTGAACGATCTTCACACGTTTTTAAGTGTTGTGGGCTTTTTATGCACCTAGTAAATGTTTGGGATGTGTAGTTGTGTGTATGCGTTTTGTTTGTTGCAGACTAGTTTCCAATAAACATACATTTGACCTCTGAAATAATTCTACTCAGCACGGAAAATATGTGGGGAAAAAGACTGTATCCCAAATTGAACTTTCTTCTTTAATGCAATGCCGTAAGTGAACCGCAGGGGGCAGTAATGCACCGTAGCGCAAACCCAACACAAGAAGAAGTGTCACAGGAATTACAGTAGAAGGGTGTGTTTTGGTGTTTGCCGGTGAAAGTAACAGTAGATTATCAATTCGACAGCATTGTCACTTTGTTTAAACTGTCCGGCAGAGTTAGTTTAGGAGGATTGATCTTCCCTTATCGTCTCTGCTTCTTAAAACTATACTGTAGGGCTTTTTATACTCTGTGGTAACCAGAGTGCTTCAAATTCGTGAAATCAGCCACGGTGCAAAGTCCTTTTTGTGTACTAATCTATACGGTCTATGGTTTTATCGCTGAATGTGTCTGTTTAATAGAAAATGTGGGTTTAGAATCACTTTTTACTTGCTTAATGTGTAATTTAGGCGCTAATGTTCCCTAGTCAGCAACTGAGCGACGCCATGATTGTTATGTGTCGTCAAATCTCGCGATAGTCACGCATTCGATTGCTATGTTACTTAATAGTAAAATAATCCGAGAATGAGCGTACAGTGCTGGATGCAACTAGCAAACATCTACAGGATAATTTATTCTTTTTTAGAAATGTAGACGCTCTCTACAGGTTGTACTGAGCGTATTTTTGTTAACTTTGTGAACGCACTAAAAAAACTTTAAAACTCCCCGCAGCATGTAGCCTAAAATGTCAGCTTTTCTGTCCTCAGTCTTTACAGTGACGCTGGAAAAAAGTATTTAAGGATGTACTTTATTTGTATCTTAAACTAGAATGCACATTTTATTATGTGTTTTACTTTACCTAGCAGGTATCCAGCAGCAGGTGATGGGTAAATCATTAAATGGGTGCAGAAATGAAGGCTTCTAATGAGCAGTAAGAGTGGAGATCTCATCTGGACCAGGAGGATCCAGAGCCAGCCCACATCAAAGAAGAGGAGGAATTGTACATCAGTCAGCATGTACCAGTTTCAGGTGATTGGCTTCAAATGGAAAAGAGTGTTATTGGAAAGACAGGATCCACTCATTGTTGACTTAAAGTATATGGACCTGTGTTGCACAGTTTTAATCCTACTCCAGACCTGTTTGTGTAGATGAAGGCTTAACAATGCAAATGAAATATAAAGTAATACTAGTTGTGTAAGTCTTTACCTTTATCCCGTTGGACCATAGCAATCTGTCTGTGTTATGTTTGGTATTGAAGTCGATCAGCTGTGACCGAGGCTGCTCAGTCTTCAGTCTGGATCAGTTCATGGTCCTGCTGGTTTCCTCCACAACACAGTTTAAATAATGAATTTGAGATCTGACTTTTTTTTTCTTTTATCTATATGTTAAAAATTATCAGATAAGTTAATTTCATTCATATTGAAAATTCAGACCTCAGCTGGACTTTGAGTTGGCCTCTGTCCTTTACAGCTGCAGTGATTTCTTTCTGCAGTTTTATGACTCCTTTGATACGACTTTAAAAGTGATTTGGCCTGTCTATTCCTAAGTCAGAGAAGTTTGTCTTCTTGGTAGTATTATGCATATCCATCTTGTACACTCAAGGGACATACTAAATTAGAAGCATCACATTTCAATGACGCTACATTTATCAGCAACAAATGATTTTTTTTTTTTTATACTGGGACCGACAAGATATGATCATTTGATGAAAAGCCAACTTTGTAAGATGATTTTTCAAATGGATTTGTGCGGCTAAATTAATAAATAAGGTTTATGGAAAGAGCATTCAGCTCAGACACTAAGCACATTTCAAAAGAACAGATGTTGACAAAGTCCTGTGCAATCTGAAATAAATAAAATCACAAATTCAAATAAATAAAGGAGGACTTGTGACGGTAACATATACATAAAAAAGGCACAACAAAAGATATTCAGAAATGCCAATTCTCAGTACGATTTAAATGTCGTAGACTAGAAATGGGTCTTCAGATAAGTTTTGAATGTACCCACTGTTGGTGTGGTCCTCATGTGGTGGTGGAGGCTGTTCCATAGTTTGGGGCAATAACAGAAAAGTCCAGGGCATCTCAGTAATCATGAAGGAGTGAGCAAAGTTCAAAGCCCAGAGAGATAAGATGGTGGTAACCCATTTAAAGACTTAAGAGCAACTCTAAAATGGACCGAGAGCTAAAGAATAAGAAGTTAAAACACATATGTTCTCTCTTTTAGAGATGAAGCTACTGCGTATATTTGTTGCTTCAAACTAAGCGTCTGAAGGAAACTTGGGAGGGGGGTCACTGCAGTTTGAATTCCAAACATTGTGTTTCATCAACATATTTGTGTGTTTTAGTGTGTCCCGCAGATGTTCAGCTGGTGGTGCTGGTTAAAGAAGAGGTTCTTCTTGAGCAGCAGGACTGGAACCCCAGTCTGGACCAAGAGGATTCAGAGCAACCCCACATAAAGCAGGAACAGGAGGAACTGTGCACCAACCAAGGTCTGGAGGAGGCTGATATCATCAAGTTCACATTCACTCCTGTCCCTGTGAAGGTGATGATGAGGAGACAGCTCAGACTTTGGAGGACAGAGAGGACTGTGGAGGGTCAGAAACAGCCAGCAGCGTCCATCTACAAAGATATTTACAGACGCATACTGATGACCAAACTGAAGACACACAGGACAGTGAACACTGGACAGAAAGCAGTGAATCGGAGTCACGTTTTAACAAAAAGGCAAGGCCTCTATCCATCAGCAACACTGACAGTAATGGCGTTGCTGGGAGAGATGAGGGAGCTGGAAGGAAACAACACCCCTGCTCTGAATGTGGAATAGAGACAAGCCTTTTTGTTCGGTTTGCACGAGAAGCTTTAGATGTAAAACTAATTTTCGGGAATGCATGTTAACTCACAGAGGAGAGAAACAATTTGGTTGTTCAGTATGCGGTAAACACTTTGCCCTGAAGCTCACTTTAACACAGTCCACACAGGAGAGAAACGTTTTATTTGGACCCTCTAATAAGTAATGTGGTGGTCCATCTTTAACTTTTTGCTTCGTTATTAAGATATTACAGCAAATAATGCAACAAATCACTGCTGTGCGGGGGTTTGATTGACATGTCGCTATAGCAATAGCTTGCGCTCTTGTTTTATTCTTCTGTATAACTTTAGGCACTCTCGACCCTGCTGCATCAATATGGATATTATTGATGATTTATGTTCATTTTGTGCATTGTTTTGTTCGTTTTAGGCCTGTTCTCATTTTTGTTCATTTTCGGTTTCTTTTATAAATTGGTTTGGTTTATTTTATCAATTACTTTATTCATTTTCTGACATTTTGTTTATTCTTTAATTTTTATCTGTTATAAACCTTGCTTTATAGATATGGATTTTTTTTTGGTGATTTTCATTCATTTTGTGCTTTGTTTTATAATTTTGTTTGTTGTTATTTTGATAATTTTGTGGTGGTGTGTTGCATTTCGTTGTGCCTGTTGTTTTTCTTTTATCATCTCGCTGTATTCCATGTATCACCGTTGTGCTCCTTGTCTTTCATTGATCAAACAGGGACAGTTGTATAACTGAAACTTTCCATTTCCACATAGTACATTGCATCCGTCAGCAGCAGCAGCATCACGTGTCCTGTAGCACCATTTAGTAAAACACACACAAACGCACACAACCTGGACCACCTGCCCTCAGCTCCAGTGTGAGCAGAGTCAGTGGGAGGGAATAATGAGTTGTTCGTCAGAAGCAACACGTGAACTCTCCTGCTGCTGGCCTTCACACACACACAGATCAGTGTGGGGATGCTGCGATTTCCATGGCAACCGTGTCAGTTACACGCAAACACACCCACACCCTCCCCATTCACTCCTCTGCATGGACTTCCTTTAACAATGTGGAGAAATCTGATTTAAAACTATTGTACAGCTTGTACTTTTTGTTCCTGTGGTTTTAAACACCGGCTCATAAAACAATGTGTGTGTGTTTACTAGCAGATGTTAATTAAGCTTTAGTGGCTGTTTAGCCTCACTTCAACAGATATTTGTGTAGTTAGTATGCAGCAGGCCAGCAGTTTATGGGCTTATTGTGTCTTTTTAGTTTCTGTACTGCATTAATGTTTATTAAGATTCCCTTTATTTTATCCCTGTTTCAGCATCTACTTTTCTTGCGTCCTTTTGTATTTTGTTCAGAAATGACAAAAATACACGTTAACCTCACAACAAAATTACGACACGATAACACACCTTCAGTGTTTTTTTTTTTTACCTTGTACATTAGTACTGAAGACATCCAAACTGTGAAAGAACATGTATGGAACTATAAAGTACTCAGAGAGCACAGACCTGCACCAAACCAGTTCAGTTTCTCTTCATAGTGAAAACCTAACATTATTTGATCCTATGCTCATTTCCCCCATAATGTTATTGCACCAAAAGTAATATTCTTACATTTATTTGACTCATTATTATATTATTTGACCATGAAAACCATTAGCATTTAGAATTATATACATATCATTATTAGTTCAATATTTGTGATTGAAAAATATATCCATAGTGGTGGTTTTCTTCTGGATGTAGCAATGTAAATGTTGAAAATAAGTCAAATCTGTGGACACATTTCTGAATCATTTCAGACTTTCCACTACAATTTGGTGTCAGTTTCATGTCTCTAGCTTTATTTTCTACCTTATAGTAGCTGTTTTACCTCAACCTCTGTAACTATAAGCATTCTGGATCACTATATCTGAAATGCTGCCCATATCTGGATCAAACTTTTTGGTTTGGTAGAATTTATTATGGCGTTATCTTGTGTTTTTTTTTTTGGCAACATTTTCTCTGTTTTGTTTGTGGTGTTACAAGAACACATGTTGAATGTGGCCCTATCTCACGATAGTGAAGAGTCTTTTAATCTTCTGGATCTAGACAATGGTCCAGATCACTCTCAGACTCGCATTGATTGGTCCTTGTGTCATTTCTGACCTGGCCTGAAAATTTCATCGAAATCTGTTCAGAATTTTTATGAATTTTTATGAAGATATAAACACTGTACATGCCAGATCAAACATGTGAATCATTGGTATTTCGTTGTGGCGACCCCTGAGGGGAGCAGCCGAAAGGAGAACAACAACATATATAATGGTGACAAATACATGATACTGTAGCATATAAAACAAATTCACTTAATGGAACACTGGTCCTGTGAGGAAAAATCATGTAACTCTTCAGTAGGTCTGTGTAAGATTTAGGTTAAAGGTAAGGTGAAGATTAAGGCGAGTCACCTGGAAGTAAGTCACTGTAAAATCCACTGAAGGGCTGGAAGTACAGCTGTATTATTAATGTGTGGGGGTTTGGACATGTACAGAGGAGGGATAGTGAATATATCGGTAGTAGGATGCTGAGGTTGGAACTGCCAGGTAGAAGAGGAAGAGCAAAGAGGAGATTTATGGATGTGTTGAAGGAGGACATGAAGGTAGTTGGTGTGAGAGAAGAAGATGCAGAGGATAGG
>JAQQAE010016429.1:0-11764 GCA_029823295.1 Pseudamia nigra
CTCACCACCGTCTTGTACACTTTTCCTTTCATTCTTGCCGATACCCTCCTATCACACATCACACCGGACACTTTTCATTAGTATATCATCAGGAAGAAAAAATTATACTCAAGTAAATGTTCAACAGGGTGTCTTCAGGCCTGTAGCACAGACACAAAACAGCAAACGTCTTATTTTTTCCTTTTGTTTAGGGACTAAAAATCAATTGAGGTGGTCTTGTCCACTGTGGAGCCTTTCATCCACCTCCTTTGTCCTCTAACAAACACAGGCACACTGAAACCATCTGTACTCTTATGTATTCAAACACACACATACACACTCGGGGCTATAAATAGTAAGCTACGTGTTTGTCTTCGTATGCAGATACCTGTCTCCTCGTTGTCAGCTCTTTCTGTTTTTTTTTCCTCCCCCCCTCCCTTTGTCATCTCCCACCGTCTCCCCTTCCTCCCCTTCCTTCTCCCCTCTCAGCCTGAATACTAATAAACCGTCACCTCCATCGCTCCGGCTCGGCTCTTCCTGCAGAACCACACATTCCTTTTAAATTTGTCTCTGCTGGTGTACATTTACATTTCTTTAAAGCGAACTAAATCCATCTTTTAAAAAAAATTTATTCATAGTTTGCAAATCTTGATGATGTGTAACTCTCGGGTCTGTAAACAGTCTGCTCTACATAAATAACATTTCTGTTAATTTTTGTTTGTTCTTGGACACATTTGTTCAATTTTTCAGTTTATAAGTGATTTTTTGGGTCATTTGTTGATTATGCAGTGAATTTTCTTGGTGATTTTGTTCATTTCGTCACTCGTTTTCCTTTTGATGATTACTGTATATTACTCCTTTTGGGCATTATAGTCTTCATTCATTTTTGTTAAATTCATTGCTTATATTGTTCCATTTTCTTATTTTGTTCATTTAGATTTTAGAGTTTTTCTTTGTTGCACGATTTATTACGTATTTTCCTTTTCTTGATAATTTTGTTAACTTTTTTCATTTTGTACATTGAGTACATCTCTTTATTTTATTTTATTATTTGACACTTTTTTGAATAGTTTTAGTCATATTAGTTTTTTTTTTTATTTCTCTGATTATTTCGCTACTTTTTTGTTAATTTTGTTGTTTTGGGGGTTATTTTGGTCATTTTTTTATTATAGTTTCCATTTTTACTTCTATTTTGACCTTTTTTTTTTGCAAATTTTGTTGTTTTGGGGAATTATATTAGTCATTTTTGTGTTCTTTTTTCATTGTTATGATTATTTTGTTCATTTTGATGCTTATTTCTTCCATTTTTGCGATTATTTTGGTCATTTTTTGCTTAATTTGTTCCTGTTTCTGGATTGTTTTCACTATTTTGCTTATTTTTGCTCATTATGTTCATTTTTGTTACTCATGTCACACATATTTATTTGTCCCTTCTTGCACTTATGCAGAAATACATGCATTTACATTTCACCAGACCTCAAACAATGAATTGCTGCCTGCTCAGTATTTCCAGGAGGCTCCAAAGATGCCTGAATAAAAATGACCCCCTAATGTTCACATAAACCCCCCGTCCTCGTCCGCTGCTGTGACTCATATCCTCTCCTCCTTCTCTCCATCACTCCATCCACACACTCTCTCGGGTGGAGTTTTATTTAGAAGGCATCAGGTTTTATCCTCCTTTTTTTTGTGCTGTTATTGCCATCCCTCTCCTTCCGTTTCCATGCCATGCTCCGCAGACACGACTTCACCACGTCTTCACCTCCCTCTCGCCTCTTAAAAAAGCCTCACTTTCCCCTTAAGAGTTCTTTAAATTATTCAATCTGAGTTACTGTGATCGCTGTAAAGTGCAGCATTTGCACATATTTTTGGAATTGCCATCTGTGGGATCTTCATCCACAGGAGCAGGCCAGCAATGGGGATTTACCCGCAGTGGGAATTTTTTTGGACGCTGTATGTGGATTTATGGTGGGAGCTTTTGGGCATCAATTTGTTGATTATTTTGTTAACTTAGTTAATTTTTTGGTTGATTACACTGATTATTTTGTTAATTTTTATCCAATTTGTTGAATATCTTAATGATTTTTGTGAATTTTATTAACATTTTGTCCAGTTTTTTCCTCATTTTTGTTGATTCTGTCAATGATACTGAGTTGTTTTGTTATTTTTAATTTACTTTTTTATTCATTTTGTTGCTTAATGACAGTCTCGTGGGTTTTGTAAAATCCTTTGTTGATTTATGGTGTAAACACATGAAATATGTGGAAACTATTCTAGTGGGGGATGATTTGTTCATTTTTTTTTTCTACTTTATTTGGTATTGGTTGTAGATCAGGACTTATCCTTCAGCTCTCATATAAAACAAATATCAAGAACAGCCTTCTTTCATCTCTGTAATGTAGCCAAAATTAGGAGTATCTTGTCCTGAGGTGATGCAGAAAACTAGTCCATGCATTTGTTACATCTAGGCTGGATTATGGTAACTCTCTACTGGCTGGATGTCCAAAAACTCTATAAAAACCCTTCACTTGATCCAAAATGCTGCAGCATGAGTTTTAACTGGTCAGAATGAGAGATCATATTTTTCCAGTACTGGCATCTTTTCATTGGCTATCTGTAATTTTTAGGGTAGAATTTAAAATCCTCCTCTTAACTTACAAAGCCCTAAACAATAAGGCTCCGCCCTATACCAAAGACCTTCTTGTTCCCCATGAACCAATCAGAACTCTTTGCTCTCAGAGTGCAGGCCTACTTGTGGTTCCTCGAATCTCCAAAAGTAGAATGGGAGGCAGAGCCTTCAGTTACCAAGCTCCTTTCCTGTGGAACCAACTCCCAGTCTGGGTCTGGGATGCAGACACATTCTGTACCTTTAAAACTAGACTCAAAATTTTCCTTTTTGACAAAGCGTATAGCCAGGGCTAGGTCAGGTGACCCTTAACCCTAGCCCCCCGTCGCTCTAGGCTTACTCTGGGAGGTTCTGTTGGGTTGCTGTCTGTATAGTCTTAAAGTTTTGGCTTGAATTGTGAAGCGCCTACAGATAATCCTGGATTATGATTGGTGCTATACAGATACAACTGGATTGAATTCAGTTATTTATCTGGGGGGTTTGTAGAGAAATGTATAAACTACCAGCTATAAAAATGAAACAGGAGGATAACAAACTCCTAAAATTTACACCCTTGTCTAAATGTGTCTTTGGCTGCAGGTCGGCTGCATCAGTGAGTCCGTGAAGTTCAGCACCGTGTGCATTTATTGAGTGTGTGGTTCAGAGAACAGCGATCAGGGCCGGGCTTCTGTTCTCCGTCAGAGATGGAGTTAATAGAGTGGGCAGCGCTGTCCTTCATCGCTGTGCACTCCTTAGCTGAATCACTGTGTGTTTTCATATTCATATTTTGGAGACAGAGATGGAGGGAGGCAGCGGGGGGAGGCGAGGGCAGAGCTGTTTGGGGGAGGAGAACAGATGTAGGGCATTGTTAGAGACACAGATGAGATATGAGAGCGAAGCCCGGCTGCAAACACGCCGCACTCTGATACGTATTACATGCACCATATTACTTTCCTCGGCACTTGAGCACTTTTACTCGACTGGAATGAAACTTTCACATACTCCACTGATGAATATAAATATTACACATAAGACAGTTCATTAGAGGGCAGCGTGTGGAAGCAAATGATGAATAAGCAGGGCCTGGTTGGCTCTGAGAAGTTACTCTAGATATGAACGACAAGCAGAATAGTAGTATATTACAACAGCATTTTCAATTCACAAAATAAACTCCGAATCCACTGCAGGGACTGCTGTAGGCCGTCAGGGGAGTTAAACGACCTTAGCACTGTTTGGTAGAAGTTGAAGTTGCACGAATGTTGTATTTTTTTGGTTTGCTATCCCACAGCACATTCACAAATGCACCAAACCATGGAAACATTGGAAACGGTTGGTCATACAGTACAATAGACGGAATATCCTTCCCTCAGGCGTGCTTCATCTTCACCTGAAGGAAATCCTAACAACACTTCTATCAGGCATAATCAAACAAACTCAATTTGATGTTTCTGGCTTTACTTTGGTGTTCCTTTCAAGTGCATATTCTACTAGAGAGCAGCCAGTATGTGCAGATGAGGCAACCAAGTCAGATTTTCATTCTCCAGATGAGACACAGTAGTAAACAAGAGTAGTGCCCTAATGTAGTGTAGAATATTATTCCAGTCCATGCTCATTCCCAGGAGTGTCCAGTGATGTTGTGTCTCCGACTCACAATGCATTGTTTTTGGTTCCGTTCCCATACTGAGTCTGGGTTTGCTTTCGCACTTTGAACAAACCACACCAGAAGTACACGGTGACCTATGCCACCCGAAACAAATTCAGATCTCTCTAAGAAAATAAAGGCAGTTTGGTTAAAGTGGAGACTAAAATGAGAAAGCATTCAAAGTTGCTGTTTGGACTCTAGTATTAACCATGTGTTTGTTGAAGACTTAGGGTGCATTCACATGTGAGTCATTTGCTTTGTTCTGATTCAGGGACTGAAATGGTACATTTGTGGTGATTGTCCTTTGGGCCTTTTGTGTTCACAGGGCATCAGTCTGTAGCGGTCCAAAGTTATAAACAAATGCCCCGCTTGAACAAACTGTTCTCTCATTGGTCAGAAATCTTCCCTGGAAGGAAGAAGTTTCTTCTTTTTCAGCGTGTTTGCCTACTTTGTCTTTTTTCATTTCTCTGCGCATGGAACCGCAGGGGTCTAAGGGGTGCACATGACCACATAACACATTAGGTAAACTTCATTAGTTTATGCCTATCTCACCAACTCCCCACCTCTTCTTCTGCTGCTGCTGTTTCTTCCTCCACTTCCTTTGTTTTGAATGATGCTTGGCGACTGAGTGCATTACTGCCCCTCACTACTGCAGTACGAAACATTACAAGTGGAGGTGGTCTTGGGGGCAGGCCACCAGACCTAGGCTTTAGATACAGAGATAGCAATATTTTCCCAGCCAGTTTGCAGTAATGATAGCACTTAAGGCCTGTCAATCTGACTGTAAGAAAATGTATTACTTACATATCTTGGTTTCATTGGAAGTGTTTTTGTGGGAAGAAGATAAATGATGACAGATCAGCATTCAAGTTCTATCCAAGGGCTGCATTGGCTATTGTTTGGCTGGGACCATTGTTAGTTTTTTTTTTAATAATGAAGTCAAACGAATTTTTTAAATTACCTCATCTGAGGAATTTCACATTTTATTTATTCGTTTACTTTGTACAATGCACTCTCACTGTATTGCTGTACATATTACAGCACAATGTTCTCATTTGTTGCCTGTGGTAATAAGTGCCCCGGGAGCTTGTGAAATTGTCTTGACTTCAAAATATCCATAATCTACAGTTTACCAGTGAGTTTACCAGTTTTTAATGTAAGATTCTATCATTTTTGGGCAAATAATCCAACAAAGCACTGCTGTGCTGGGGTTTGATTGACATGTCACTATGGTAACTAGACTTGCCGGTGGGGTCGGACCTTTGTATGTTCCATTTATTCAATATGGGCATAATTTTACCTGAGATGACTGCGCTAACAGGTAAGTGTTTACAGTAACAACACAGTAATATGACTTTGTTTTGAGCTGCTCGGTGAAGTTTAACCGCATCTGTTTCTGTGTTGTTGTTCTTTCAGTTTTTATGGTGCGTTCTGTTCTTGTTCTCCGTCTGCCATTAGGCTACACAGCGCAACACTGCCCCCATGATGTCCAGTGAAACTGCTCCGTAGTCTGTGTTCAGGTACGTTTTGCAGTTCGTTCCCTGACTGACTCACTGACTGACTCGCTCACTCACTCCTGATACACACACTTGTCTACATTACTGCTGTGAAGACTAGGCTCTAAAGCTTAGGCATAAGTCAGTTGCTGAGTTGATTGTGTTATCACTGTAAACAAACTGCTACAGGGGTTGAATCGAAGTAAACCGAGACCACCCCTTAGCAATATTGGTCCTCTTGTTTTGTTTTGCATCGTAGTTTGATTGCTGTGTTCACACATGCACAAACAACCTGACCTTTGCGGGGAAATGTCTCATTTCAAAACAACTGCTCAAAATGAGCCAGGTGGAAATACACCATTAGACACCGTTGTGGAGTCTTGTGATCCATTTGGAAGAACGACTAAAGAACATGTACTGTGAAAAATCAGTTTTGGGCTTCTTTTTCGTCTTTAAAACAGCATTTGGCTCTGAGGACACTGGCTCTACAGAGAAACACACAGAGACACTTTTCAGTGAACTTGGCTTAAAACAAACAAGTTTGGATTTGTGTGTTTTTATGATGTCACAAATACACTGGGGATCATCCTGGACGCTAGCAGGGCATCTGCATGATGGAATCCATAGCAAGGAAAAGTAAAGGAAAGGGGTGTGGTCACAGAAAAGGTGTATGGTCAGCAGTCACTCATTTACATTTAAACCAGCTGAATCAGATGGTTTGGAACACGAGTGAAAATGTGAAGCTTATACAATACAGTGAATGATCTGTGTGGGATTTAGTGCTGAAAGTTGAAAGAAATATTCCAGGGCCACATAAGACTAAAACTAAACAGGTTCATTGTGTCTCATCCAGCGTCATTCAATTAAAATTAGGTGCTACTGTTGTAACTTAGCATCATTTTTGGACCTTTTTATATCATATATGTCCAAAAATGTGTAAAAGTATCCAAAGCACCCCAACGGTTTCACTGGCGACAAACTACAACAATGTGGGAAAAGTCATTCAAGCTAGTTGCAACATGAGTTTTACATTAATTTGTTTAGACGCTGCCCAAAAGACTTCTTGCACTGAAACTTTGTAATGTTGCAGTGATAGTTTAAGGTCGGGGACCTTAAACTATCACGTTCACCTAAATTAGTATATTACATTCATTTACATTTTTAATGTATAGATTTTTAGACTAGTGTCGGTGGCATTTTACGAACATTTTAATAAAGTTACAAATAGAAAATTCACAACACGATGCTAACAAGATACGTTACCACAATCAAGGGTGTAGGATTTATCTGAAAATTGGATGGAGCAAAATAAGTAAATGAACAAAATGATCTATAAGATGAATAAAAATTAACTAAAATGATCAAGAAAATGAGTTAAAATGAACAAAATAATCAAAACAATGAATAAAAATCCAGTGTTCCTCCAGCATTACACATGGTGGAAAAGTCCACACTGTTGACTTACAAATATTTGGGGACAGTGTTTGATTCTCTCTGTCGTTAAATGGGAACGACAAAGATCTGCTGTGGAAGCTGAAGTCTTTAACTTTTTCTAGAGATAATCGGCGATTATGATTGGCGCTATACAAATAAAGATTGATTGATTGATTTTCTTTTAGGCTGTATAGTCTCAACAGTAGTGTAGGGTCTGGGGTGAGATTATTGGAGTCCAGTTGAATAACTTGGGTTCACTCTGGTCTAGAGAGCAGAAAGTATTATCACTTGACGTGACTATGTTCTTTGAAATGAATTTTCTTTTACTGCCCTCTGGTTGGTACTATCGTGCACCTAAAAGGAAAATAAATCACTACTTAATCTCTCATCCCTTTTCTATTAGGCTGCTAAATACCAAATGCCTAAGGTAGTGGGTCTTGTTGTGGTTGCGTTGACCTCTAGCTCATACATAAGCGTACATGTTGATCTGTGCTTGTAGACCATACACGTTTATCTGTGACAAATGGAAACCGAATCGCCCATTATCAGATAAAGTTTTCTGAAGCTGAATCCGAAGACTTTTGTTCCACTTATCACCTTGTGCCCCTTCAGGCAGGTGGAGCTGAGGTCGGTTGAATGAAAAGATGAAATCTCTGGCCAGGACACACCTGTCAATCAAAGCATCTATGCCTATAGATACGCACAGTTGGCTAGTTGGACAGTGCTCACATTCATTCGTTTTCTACCCCTTGAAGCTCACAAGGCTCAGGGACAGTGCTGGAGCCTGTCCCAGCTGATTTAAGGCCAAGGCATGAGACACACTGGATCAGTTGCCAGTTCATCGCAGGCTGACGTATAAAGACTTACCTTCATACCTATGGGCAATATAAAGTGACCAGTTAACCTAACCCCTTGTGCAGAGTGGATCCATCCCCCAGTGGACACCAACAGTACTGCAGTCGTTGACAACGTTGCCTCATGACCATAGACTGTATATACAACTGGACAAAGTGTCTGTGACGTCACCCATTAGCTTCTGAAGGGCTGTTTTGAGGCCAATTGGGTTGTCACTTCCTGGACGACATAGTGGAGCCAAAAACAGGATGTAACCATGTTTGGACGGCAGTGGGGCTTAAGAAGTGTTTATGCCAGGGGACTCATGGGAAGCTAATATTAGTCGCTATCTTACTGATGCAGTAAAACTTCACCACACAGCGTCAAACAAAGTTATATCAGTGTTGTTAGTGTAAAGACTTACCCACAGCTGCAGTTTAGCGTTTCCCACGTATAACTATGAACATATTGACTAAATAGGAGATACAAAGCTCTGAATCGGTCCCACTACACTATCAAGCTGTTGCTATAGTGACCTGTCAATCAAACCCCAGCACAGCAGTGGTTTGTTGGATTATTTGCTGTAATATCTTAATAACGGAGCAAAAAGTTAAAGATGGACCATCACGTTACTTATTAGAGGGTCCAAACAAAATGTTTGAGACCATAATGACCCATGAAAAACATTTATTCACTTAGTATTTTCAGAAAGAAGTGTATTGTATGTCTATGGGAAAAGAGCTTCTTGGAGCCGGACGATTGATTCCCCAGTGGCCAAGCGGTTAGATTACCACGTAAAGTTACTTCCCTCATTGGCCTCACTGAACAGCCCTGGTCGTTGCCCCTTGCTCATGACTCAGTTGTGGAGGTGGAGCTTGCACATGCGCAATGACCCACATGTAAATTCAAGCTGCAGTTCCTTTGACTGACACCAGATAAATATATGTGCAGAGAATGAATGAAGATGTAAATATGAGAAGGGTTGTAATTCTGGTCCATAGTCTGGTCACATCCCGTCTTGATTACTGCAACTCCCTTTTATTTGGTTTAACTGACAAATCCATCCATAAACTGCAACTGGTCCATAACTCTGCCTCCTGCATCGTTATCAGAACTCCCATCACTAGTCATATAACACCTGTCCTGCAGCAGCTCCACTGGCTTCCTGTCAAGTTCCATATTACACATAACATCCTGTTTCTCACCTTCAAGGCCATCAACAGCCTCGCTCTGCAGTACTGTACCTCACTAACCTCTTCCACATAAACACCCCTACCTGAACTCTAAGGTCGTATTCTGCCATTCAGCTCACCCCTCCACCTGCTCGTTTGACCACCGTGAGGTCCAGAGCCTTCAGCCACTCAGCCCCTCACCTCTGCAACCAACTCCCACAACACATCAGAAACTCAGATTCTGTCAGTTCCTTCAAATTTCAGCTCAAATCTCATCTGTTCAGGCAGGCTTACTCCATTTGTTTGTATGATGCCATTGCATGTATAAATATATTTATCTGTATGTGTTTTATCTCACCTGTATCCACAGTATGATTGGTATTCATCAACAAAATCATCACTAAATTGTTCCCTGGGCTATTTTGGATTTTCATAAAAATGGCTCAAAATGCATTCATTACTTTTTTGTGTACAGTTGCTAATAGACAAACAAACTAACTGTAGGAAAAAAAATGCATTAACATGGTTGCGGTTAATAGGGGAATTCAATTTGTAATACTTCATGACATCTAGTAAAGTTGCAAATTGCAGTGGACTGAACACCCACCACACCTCAGAATAAAAAAGATAAACATTAGGTGCAGCTGCAGCTTTAAAACTGAACAAGATGTAAACATTAAATGTGGTAATAAGGATGTGACAAATTCAAATGGAAAACTTTTACACTCTATGTAAAGCTGAAGACTTCTTAAGGACCTTAAGGAGGTGGATAGTACTCAAGTACATTTGGCATTTTCAAAAATACAGTATGTACTTCAGACAGTAGTCAATTTACGCTTTTAACTCTTACTCTTACGATGTAGTCAGTTATTTTTTGCTGCACCTCAGTGAGTAGGAATAAAAAAGGTTGAGTTTTTTTTTTAATTACACAATGATAAAATAAATAAAAATAATTAAATAAATAAATGATCAAAATTGAGCAAATTAGGCGAGAAAGTGAGCAAGGACTTACAACAATAAGCAGAAAAATGAACAAAATAAGAAACAAAGTGAACAAAAAATATACAAAATAAACAAAAAAGAAGAAAACAATTAAGTAAATGAATGAAAGTAAACAATATAATAAAGAAATAGAACAAAACGTCCACAAAATAAGCAACAAAATAATCAAAATAATCACGAAAGTGGACAAAAATGAAGTTACTCACTACTTGAGTCGTTTTTTATGGCATGTTTACTCGACTACTTCATCATTAGAATTCTAAAGTAACAGCACATTTACTGGCATCTCAACAAAATAATCAAGTAATTTAACAAAAACAAAAATGAACAACATAAAACAATAATAATGTACAAAAATGAACAAAAATGATACAAATACGTGAGCGAAATATATTATCCTGTAATAATTTCTACATCACTAAGTTATTCACTACTTGAGGAGTTCTGTATGAGATACTCAATTACTCAAGTACTTACAGTATGTGTACTTCTACTTGAGTCACTATTAGAAAGTAATGATACTTTCACTTGAGTAGTGTTTCTCTTGACTCTACACACCTCAGGCGCTGTGGAGGTGACTATTTTTTCACTTTTTTTAGTTAATTTTCTTGATTATTTTCTTTCATTTCTTCTGTATTTGTATTGTATAAAGTCACTTTCTTTGTTGAATTGATCATCATGTTCATCAATAACTAAAAAGTTGGACAAACATGACAATAATCCTTTTGGATTTGTAAAGAAATGTCCAGGTTCGTGCAGCCAGGTGCCCCAGCCCTTTGGTTCATACCTGTGCATGTGTGTGATGCCCAGAGAGAGAGAGCGGTAGAGCGACATAGACTCTGAATGGCGAACCGGTGGTGTGCAATGACGGTGGAGAGAGAGAGAGAGAGAGAGAGAGAGGAAGCGACGCGAACGAGACGCACACTCCCTCCTCTCTCTCCCTCTCTCCCTCATACACCCTCTGTGTGTGTCTCACATACGGAGGAAGAGGAGGACAGTGAAGAAGCGAGGTAGAGGAGGAGTAGAAGAAGCAAAAGAAGAAGAGGAGGAGGAGGAGAGGGGAGAGAAATGCCCGCTGGACGGATGGATTTTATTTTCCCCGAGCTGTTCGAGCCTCTCTAAGACAACATGGGCTGCATTGGATCCCGGACGATCAGTAAGGAAAATCATTGTATTCTGCCATGTGGAGAAAGAGAGAGAGAGACACAGAGAGAGCGAGAGAGAGAGAGAGAGAGAGCGCGCGAGAGAGGATGGAAGGGTAGAGGCATCCGAGGCGGAGGCGATGAAGGGTCGGCAGATGAGCGGAAGCCGGGAGAGTTTGACAGTGATGCTGCGGGGAGTTCTGCTCCTCTTTGCGGGCTTTTCGGACACGTTCGGTGTGTTTATGCAGGTGTATAGTTACTACAGCGGCTCAGTGTGTGTGTGTGTGTGTGTGTGTGTGTGTGTGTTGGACTAGACAGACAGCATGCAGCGATGTGAGCGGAATAAGATGCGGCTTGACGTTGGCGTGTCCACATGGATGACACCAGGCGGAGAGCGCCCGTTCCGTGTGCGTGCGCCCGCGTGTGCGAGACCTCCGCCTTGACATAAACCTAAGGTCATT
>JAQQAE010016430.1:0-11764 GCA_029823295.1 Pseudamia nigra
AGTCCATATATAAGGCGCACCGGATTATAAGGCGCAGTGTCATATTTGGACAAAATTGACGGCGTTTAGATGCGCCTAATAGTGCGGAAATGACGGTAATTTGATAAAAATTTTAACGCAATTAACACATGCGCAATTGAAAACGGTGCAGTGCCGCCGGAAATTGTGGGGGCACTCTAGTGCAGTAGAACTCATGTGGTGGTCACATAGAAGAAGAAATAGAACAGAACGCACCATAAACACCAAAAGATTAACAGAAATGGCTCAACTTTTTAAGAAGAGTCTGTGCCATAGACTGTATATTAGTGTCATCCTGGACAACATCTTGGAGCCAAAAACAGGATGCAACCTTATTTGGATGTATGGCGGCGGTGTCAGCGGAGCATAGGGAAAGCTAACTAATCGCTAGCCTCTAGCCCTCCGAAACTACTGGAATAGTGTGGCCAATTCCTTTATTTTTGCCATACATTGAAAACATTTGGGTTTGACATCAAACAATGAATGAGACAAAAGATCAGTATTTCAGCTTCTATTTCCAGGTATTTACATCAGAATCGGTTAAACAACTTAGAAGATGGCACCTTTTGTTTGAACCAACACACTTTTCAAGTGAGCAAAATTATTGGAACATGTGAGTGACAGGTGTGTTTTGCTGCCCAGGTGTGTCCTATTACACTGATTATTCAAACAATAAATAGCACTGAGTGCCTCATCTCAGTTTCAGCTTTGGGTTTTGCCTGTGCAGACTGCATTTATAGTTAAACAGGTGTAACCAACATGAAGAGCAGAGAGCTGTTTATGGGAGAAAAGCAAGCAATTTTGAAGCTGAGCCCCAGTGCCGCTCCGCCACAACGACCCCCTCCAATGAAGGCCCTCATCGACACCGCGGGCCTCCATCGGAGAGAAAACACTCAAACACACAGCACTTCAGTCACACCGCCAGCGATCGAACACCCGTGCAAGTCTGGTGAGCTGAACGCATTCTGCAGTGCACAGCACAGGAGACAACACGGAAGACATCGACTGACAATGGCCTTAAACAATCAGGACACAGAACACAATGTGTGTTCGTATGCTGTAAAAAAAAAAAAATTAAAAAAAAAAAACATAAAAATTGCACTAAAAAAAATCTGCGAAACAGCGAGGCCGCGAAAGGTGAATCGCGATATAAGCAAGGGACCACTGCACAGCAAAAATAAAGGAACTTGAAGTGAGCAATCTGAGGCTATATTGTGCTAAATTGCAAATATAGGTCATTTCCATTTCTTGGCAAAGGCATCTTTTTATTCAGAATGTGCAACAAAGCTTTAAAAAACCTCAACTAATTAGCAGAAAACATTAATGAGGAATAAAATCTGGTTCCCTAGGGAGGTAATTATGGCCCATATTATATTTACTTATTACAACAGAGGGTAGAGGACACCGCTGGTTTCTTTCATCTTTCAATGAGGGGAAATGTTATTCTGTGACTCTAGTGTTATTATAATTGTGTGCATGAGAGAGAGCGTGAGAGAGATAGTGAGAGAGAGTGAGCGAGAGAGAAGTGTTGCCTGAAGCGAAGCCACCCTGGTAGCGTTATCTTGTCTATTCATTTAGCCCCATTAGCCAATCAGCCTATATTCTACATTGCAGGAAGTAGATGAAAATGTGTGTGTTCGGGGAGCAGGGGTCTTCATAAACCATTGATGCAATATGGAGTAATCTGTAGCCCTGCATCCATGTATTTTGTTCACCAAACTCTTATGTTTGTGTGAGAGTGTATGTGTGTTCATAGTCCCACCATTTGTTTCTCTTGTTTCTCCAGCGCCGTTCTGTCTCTGGCGATCTGTCTCTGAGTGCTTCGCATCTCTTTCGACTGTTCCCTGATTACGTCTTGGAAGGGTGAAAAAGAAGGGAAAAACTGTTTAGTTATGTATTAACAACCCTTTTCCTGGCAGTTGTGCCAAATTGTGAAGTCTGTGAATGAAATGTATTATTTATTTCACTTTTCAACAATTTCACATCACTTGTATTTTAAGGTATATAAGGCCATTTTTTTATTCTCCATTCACTTGGATCTTCCACAGAAAAACTATTGCTATGTGAAGTGGTGAAAATGAACAAAAAGTGCATGTGCTGTGGAAATAATTCACACAGGCTATAACTTTTAAGTTTTTATTCAACTGCAATCAGGAAAGACTGTATTTTAATTGCACACACATAGATTAGAGTTAATATTAAAATATTAATAGAACTGCAAAACAAACATTGCACATGCAAATGCATAAATAAATGTAAAATGGGTGGTACAACACACCATTATAAGCACTATGGTCTAAGAAAACCCCCTGACCTTAAAGTCACAGACCACAGGTATAAGGGAACATGCTTATTTGTAAAATACACCAGTAGCAAGTCAAATAATATAATAATTTTTTAAGCTTATCTGTAAAAGGAAACAAAAATTACCATTCACATTCATGTCCCCACTGCAGTAACTGTAAGAAAAATCACCATATGATTTCTTGGTAATACTGAGCCATATTTGGATAAAATGGGAAGGAACCATGTATGCATCACATGAATGTGAAATACCTAAGTAACCAGGAGCACACACCCTACTCTGCTGCCTCTGTGACAGAGTTTGGAAGTGCATACAGATATGGACTCAGCGCTAAACCACCTAGAACAAACACAAGGTGGCATCATGTGAGACAAGGCATGACACTTACTCACTCATTCATTACATAACTGAGGGGCAATTCAAGCAACTGCTGTCCACAAACACCTTCTGAACCTCCACAATGAACACATGTACTTAAGTTTACAATACAATGAGACTTATTTATTGAAATGAGCTACTTTGTTAAGTTCAGGCTGTGTGGTTAAAATAGAGTTAAAATGCTATTTTTTCCTTTATTCTCTATAAACCATCTATTGAGCACTGCAACTAATGATTATTTTCATTTCTGTTCAATTTGACACTTATTTTGTCAGTTAAGTTATTCATTGTTCGGTTAAAAAAAAAAAAAATCACCAATCATGAAAAAAAGTTTTCTGAAGGCCGAGAGGACATTAAATGTTCTTGGTCCACGATCTAAAATATTTGTAGGAGTACAGACATCAGGAAATAATTCAAATGCAAGGAGCTGTAATCAGGAAATTGTCATGTTTTCTTAAAAATTCTCAAAACAATTAATTTAATAGTGCCCAAATAGTCAAATAATTGAGCAACTGTTACGAGTTCTACTTCTGTCTGATGCTCTATGATGCTGAAAAAAGGGGATTTTTTTTTTTTAAAAAAGCAAACTCAGGAGAAGCAACACTGGTGGAGAGATATGCAGTGGAGGTTGGAACATCTGCCATTCTTTCATCCCCACCGCCATCAGACTGATGGCATATTGAAGACTGAGGACAACTTAATTATATAATCTTACATACATATTGAATTGAGCTGATCACATGAATTTCTCCAAAGGGATAAATACAGTTTATTCTTTTCTATTCAATACTTAAGTGGATAAATATTATTTAAAATGGTGAACAATAACATACAATATTATCGTTTTAATCATTTACTTGACCATACATCAGTGTTCTACAACATGACATTATCAAGAAATTAATAAAGGTGAAAAAAGTCAAGTTTGTCTAAAAATGTAATCTTTCTGAACTTAATACGCAAGTACGTTGGACCATACGCACAAGGTGACGTGCCGCCAACGTCTTAAAGTGGGAGGGATATTGTCCTACAAATATGTGAGATCATACCCCTATTCGCCAAACAACCACAAACCACTTCAAGTACCCCACCAAGGGCAACAACGAAAACTCGAGAACAAACACTGAACAACATTAAGAAGATGAGATGTGGACTGCAACATGTCATCGCTGAGAGGACCTATGAAATGTCTTGGCACGGAGCACAGTAAGTCAGTGTGGGGATGAACAGTATGGGTGAAACTGGATGACAATGATGGGACGAGTTGGCAGGCGGTGCTGTGAAAAAAATGTGGCTTAAACAACAGAATGAGAATATACTAAATCCTGCATTTTTCCAGACTAAATTTTGCTAAAAGTGAGGAATTTTGTTTCCTCTCCTCCTGCTTTAGGACTCAAAATAAGAATAAGTGAATCATTCGTATTGCCAAATTACCAAGTTTTCAATTTTGACCTTGCAAGGACAATTAGGTAGCCTGGAGTAAAAATTTGAATATTCAGACTGAAAGGTCTTTTAGAATTTTGGCATAATGGATTTAACTTAACCTCTAGTGATGACAACTTGATAAAATGTCATAATTACTGAGCTTTTCAATTAAATGACAGATCAGCATGAACAAAAATACTGACAGTTCATCACAATTTGTAACAGATATTAATAGATAATAATGTAACTGACTTTCTAAGGCAATTTAGGAGTTAGGAGTGATTGTGAGAGTAGACCATAAATATGGTTTGGATATGTATATTAACCATAGAGGAAGACAAATGTTACATTTGACCGTGTTTATGTGACACTCCCAAATGGACGGTGACAGACAAGTTAAGTTTTCCCTGTGTCCGTTTAGTCAGTGGAAACCACTAAAGGAACCTCACATTGCTTACAGTACAAGGTGGAACCCTTTTTCTGTATGCAAACAGTGTAAACAGAAGCGTTAATGCTGCACAAATACCTTTATGAGTACTAACAACGTAATTTTAAATTACACTAAATGTGGTGCCATAATCCACTTACAAGCTATTTAAAAATAAACAATTTCTCTAAACTGCACTGTGTTTGGCACTGCTTCAATGCTTGTTTTAGACTAAAGACGTCATTTGTGACTGGTGAACCAAACTTAGAACAGGTTAGGCAAGTTAAAAGAGGAAAGCTCATTTAAGATGGAACAACACACAGCAGTCTGCCAAGTGAGCTAAAAACAAGTTAGCTAGCCTTTTTACACAGAGCAAACTTACCGTCGACACTCTTCTTCTTGAAAAGGGAAGACATGGCGCTTCTTTGTGTAAAATGAAACACCAAATATAATTTTATACGGCTTCACGAATGTAAACGCCGCCGTTTCGCCGTCAGACCGGGACGGTGGGTCAGTTTAGGAGCCTCGGTTTCCTGGTTTACTTTCTGTCGCTTGTTCCTCCTCAGCTGACTCAACTGCTCCACACGACGTCACGGCGGCGCTCTCATGCTGCCTTCACGTGTTCCTCGTAAAATATTTTAATAATCTTACAAAAGGTTTACCTCTGCTTACAGACTACTAAATAAAAATAACGTTGCTTCAACAGTGTAAGTAACAAGATGAAGTTATGATTTTTGTCATTTAATTACAGCATCCGAGACGCTTACAAATATACATATACATGTACGATTCAAAATGATCAGTATTCACATAGACATGGAAGGGAGCACGAAGGCAAGTGCTGTACTAAAATGCTCATTTCGCAACAAAGAAATATACTGTACTGTATTACCGGCATTTTTAGCTTTAAGATAAGACTAACCAACCTGGTGAAGTCATGTTAGCATGAATCACAGTTCAGGTTTTAAGTTTTGCTAACAATTGCCCGAATTTGATTTAATCCAAATTATGTCTGTAAATTGATCTATTAGTGATTCAAGTGGATTTGTACATTTTGTCTATGCCTCTGCAAAGGGACACAAATATGTAAATGAATAGTAACTAAATGAATATAACTTCACTTGTTATCAACTGAGCTAATTTTAAACAGTTTACAAAGTTACCTTCGTTTATCAGCATGAGTATACAAAAAAGAAAGAAAAACACAAACAAAACGGAAATCAGAACAGGCATAAAGCTCAAACAAAATATACAAAGAATTATACTGTGCAAACAATTCAGAGGTGTTGCTGACTATAAAATCACCCTCACAGCCTCTAATATCATCATAAATTCTGTTCTTCTCAATTTCCTTTCACATCTTCATCCCAAGAGGCAAATGGCTTTCATACACTGCCGTCTGTATTCATGCATTAGTATTGCTTTATTTTATATTGATGCTGAGAGCAACTTTATGTGGGGTGGTGGGACTCCTGAACCATGACCAACTCAATTTATGTGTAGACTGAGGATAGTCCTATCAAGGAGGAAGGGTGTCCCGTCCCAAAAATAGAAAAAAGACATACCAAGTTGTGGCTGGAGATGAGAACCAAGGGGTGACTTTGAGGAGAAGCAGAGGAGGATGGGTAGCCCATAGCTCTTTTCATCTCCAAGGAGATGTGCACATGTATGTGTGTGGGGGGCTTAGCTGCCTGTGTGCATCGGCATGTCGTCCTGAGGCGTAGTTCTTGTTAGGGTTATTAGGGAAGATGTTTGGCGCTAATCAGTGGAGGACTACCGGGACCCCCACTAAACGGTCTCATCATCAGAGAGCCCCAGCGGTGATAAATCTAGCCCCAAGCACCCAGAGGGTTTCAGGTACTAAGCTTGTGTCTGTCTCTGTGTGCGCTTTTGTTGCTACAGTGTAGGGATGTGCAAATCAGTGCAATCAAATTCTCCTCTAGTAGGGATAACAGATTTAATGAACTCTTATTTTATCATATTAACCTGGTTGCCTTTGCATTGCTTTAAAGGTCCTATATCTTAACACTTAAATGTACAGTATACCTGCTCCTGCGTGTTTTTCTTGTTTTTCCAGTAGACTCTCTGAAACTCTATTCCGCACATGTTCTGATTTTATTCTAAGATGTTGCATCTGCCCACTTTTTGTAAGAAATAATTTCTTGGATTTATGTTCTGACACAAGGCTAATGTAAAAACAGAATAATTTACTTTCCTTGCTCCATTTTTAAAAAAATCTGAATATTAGCACAAAACAAACCCAAAACTAGAACTCACTCAGAGAGAGCATATCTCAGTTTCTCTTCATAGTGAGATACGACAATGAAAACAAAGGATAAAGTTATAGAAATTGTCAGTTTTATGTGTTTTTATGACTAGTTTAATGGTTTTTCATGAAAAATAATATTTCCATAATCAGAATTTTCTTCTGGATCAAGCGCCATAAATATTAAAGATACATCAAATCCGTGGGCACGTTACTGAATCAGCAGACTTTCCAATACAATTTGGTGCCAGTTACATGTTTACACTTTTATTTGCTACCTTACATAAGCTATTTTTCCTCAATCCCTGTAAGTATAAGCATTCTGGATCACTATATCCAGAAGATTGCCCATATCTGGATCAAACTTTGTGGTTTGTTAGATTTTTTTGTGGTGTTTTCCTGTGTTTTTTTGTGGGCATTTTGCCTTTATTTGATAGTTGCACTGCCAGGAGCTCTACCAAGTGACATACTGAGGTGCCCATTATCCTTTTTTGACAACATTTTCTGGGTGTCGTGTGGTACAAGGACAAATGTTGAATTTGGCCCATTCATAAAATGGTGAAGAATCATCCAAAAATTTTTGGATCCAAATGATGATCCATGTCACTCCCACAATCTAACCAATTGGTGCCATTTCTGACCTATCCTGAAATTTTCATCCAAATGCGTTCATAACATTTGGAGTTATGATATGAACAAACAAACAGATAAATAAATAAACACTGATAAAAAAAACACAACCTCCTTAGAGGTAATTAAAAAAATACCAGAATTAAATAACCTTCTATATTTCCCTCAAATCCATATAAACTTCATATATGTGGACTCTGACTACAGGGAAACCCAATACAGTGGAACTCTGGGTAACGAACACTTCTGGTAACAAAAAATTTGGGCAACAAAGAAAAAATTGGCCAAAATTTTTTTCTGGCTTACAGGAAAAAAAGAAACGTGTCACGAAAGAAGATAGACCCGGAAGTGAGAGCACACATGGGTCACTTCCGGGTCTTTTCTGGGTCACTTCCGGGATAGACCCACCCAGATGTAAACAGTCAACACAGTAACATATGAAAACTCTGGTGGGATGTCGTAGACCGAATCCTAACTGCAAGTAGCTTGATGTCCCTGCTACAGAGCTGCTTCCTAACAGTGCTGTGGCTGTGCTGTTTACAAACACTTTCCTGGTGCTTTATGCCTCACCATCTCCTCCGTATCTCCACGGGAATCTTCGGTTTCTTCCCTAAATTCCAGTTGTAGCCTCATTAGTGGCGTTAGCCTCATTAGCGGTGTTAGCCTCGTTAGCAAGTCCATTTCCCATGATCTCAGACGGTAAACATGGTTTGAATCTTCAGTTTAAATGGAGGTTTAAACCATGTTTACCGTCTGAGATCATGGGAAACGGACATGCTAATGAGGCTACAGCTGGAATATAGGGAAGAAACCGGAGTTTCGCTGCGTGGAGAAGACCAGTGCGGCTGAGAGCTAGCAGTTGGTCCTGAGTATAGACAGTGGATATATTGCTGAAGGGGTCTCCCGGGGCAGATTCAAAAAGTCCCAAGAATAGAGCAAGAAATAGTGTGACAGTCCTCCTACAGCCCTCCCCATCCTCCGGCATGGTCTGCGTGTGTCAGTCTGGATGACACCAGCTGCCGGCTAACACAGCTAGCCTACTGCAGCCCTTCTCATCCTCCAGCTAACACACACACATGGTCTGTGTTAGCCGGTTTACCGCTAACACAGGCAGCCTCCAGGTGGCGGGTACACACGCTGACACACGCAGGCCATGTGTGTCAGACATGCAGCTGGCAAGCCTCTGGCTAGCTGGCCGTGCCGGCTGTCTAACATAGCTGTCTAACATAGTCGGCTAGCCTACTGGACACCTACAGGACCACGCACTGAAAAACACACACAGCAGACTGAGACCCAGTGTCCATTGACAAACTGACAAACTTTAATATTCCCACACACAACACAATATATATGTACCTGTGACGTCAGCAATTTTTGGATTGATGACAAGTCATGGAGGATGTGTTTGTGTGTGGTGTATGTCTGCTACTATGTGACGATATGTTTGCACCCTTCATGGCTGTACAGGTGGAGTGGGGTAGAACTGAATACAAGGGACGGAGGTAAGTAAGTGGTTGGCATTTGTATGTGTGTGTGGGGGGGGGGGGGGGTGTGCAGATGGCAGCATGTGTCAGGTGGAAACGAGACAGAATATGAACAAGGAGTATGGACTGTTTGCATTGTCCAGACTAACACTGTGACACTTTTGTTTTGGGTTTTATTTTGTGCCACAATTTACAATACAGTTTGTCGTTGCAGCTGTCTGTTTTCCCCCAGAAAGAGGTGTGGTCTTTTATGTCAGTCTCACGTAATGGCTCATGGGGGGAACAATTTTATCTTGCCTATGATTCGTTGGTTTAAAAATGTACACGTAAATTCACATTTAGAATTCTGCTGGCTCATGGGGGCTTGGCTGTGATTAGTGTGACTTGTGATGTCACAAGTTACAGAAATCCAAAACTGCTTGTTTTTCTTGGAGGCTATTTTGTTTCCCAGAACTGATGGTACAAAGCAAGGTCATCTTATATGACCCTCAGAATCCAGTGGGAGCTTTAAATGTTACTGCATTTCTTTTTAGCATTGTTAATATTAATACTAGCACTGACTTCAGTGTAGACTGACAGCTGCATAACACCAGCTGAATTTCTATGAGATCTGATGACAAATGCCTCTGCTATTTATATTATGTGACACTGAGTGTTTGGGTCCAACTGAAAAAACACCAATAATTTAACAAAGCAGTATATAATCACTTAAAATGGCTCACATCTTTACTGAAAAGCTCCTCTATTCTGTTTCGTGCTGTCATTTTTCTTGTCTTTCCTATTCTACTCTTGTCAACATCACTTTTCTGCCCCATTTTCACTCTTCCATCCCTCCGCGTCACTCTATTATCCAGCCTGGGGCAAGCAGACATGAAATGTTAAGGCACTAACTACAGAGTGTAGGACACAGAGCAGAGCAGACATTCAAGTGTGAAATGAGATCCCTACACAATCAGTGGGAGTTGCAGCTATAAAGTACATGGAGCTTTTCAGCTTTAAGGTATCTTTGAACAAATCGCACAAATCCTCTCACTTAACAACCATGCAGTTTTTCCCTCAAACAATTGTGTCTTTCCTCCTCTGTATGGATAAACCAGTTCTTAAGTTCCACGGATGAAGCCATGGAGGGTCAGATCACACATATTTTATACCAAATAATTTGGAGAGACTAGAAAAAAAGGGAGACAAGAAAATTTATCTAGAGTGCAAAATTATAAAATATATCATTAGAATTAGATTGGCCCCATTTCAGCAATGAATTCCATTATATTTTTGAAGTGCAATAGAATTTTAGCCCCCAGGCCTCTTCAGTGTGTATATCTCATTCCCCTCAAATTTATCCAGCATAAATCTGCAATAGTAATAGGATATAAGATATGAATGTGGGCTAGATTCTTGCCTGTGCTCCTGACACATAACTAGCCTGAAATATGTTTGTATGCAAACACACAGAGACAAGATGCAGTGATGGGAAACGTGGGACTTCTTCCCCCTGATGGATGGATACTTCACTGTGACCCAGATGGAGAAGTGAAACACTGAGAGGCTATAAGAAAGAAAAAGGAGAATTGAGGACAAATCATATAAAAGATAAAAAATTATGATTCACTGGAAGTTAGAGGAGAACAGGGACTGTTGAGAAAGATGCTGTATCTGCACCACAGTCTGAAGATACTGGGACATGGTGTCAGCAACAGCAAGTGAGAATCATCACATTCATTCATAGATATTTAATGTAATGGTCAACCTAGAGAACATATAGGTTGATATTTATATTTAATGTTCCTTTATTAATATGTAAACCCACATGGTACAAAAATCATCAACATATCATCATCTCAAAATATACTTCATTGTTTTAGTGTTGTAGCACTCATGGTGCTTCTCAGATAATATGTTCATATGTAACGAGGGGTGTAGGTGTCATTTGAGTATAAGAGGTTCATTTTTATTCGGGCATCTCTGGATCCTTTGAATGTTCATGTTTTCTGTGATTTGTTCAGTTTGTGTGTTTATGAAGGAGAAAAATGGAAGACAATAATCAAATACCAATAGAAATAATCAAAATGGGCAAGTAAATGAGAAATCATGAACAAAATACTCACAAAAATGAATAAAATAATCACAAAATGGACAAAAAAAATTAACCAAATGATCAGGATAATGAAGAAAATAGAAAATAATTCCTAAAATTGGACAAAAAGGAATAAAGGGAATAAAGGGAATAAGCCTCAAATTGAACCCAAATCAACAAAATAAAAAAGAAAATGAACATCATTATCTAGCAATGAACAAAAGTGAACCCCAAAATAAACAAAAATTTGAATTTATGTATAAAGCAGATAATTTAAGACACCTAAACGTTTCATTTCATCAAAACTGGTACTAAACATAATCAACAATTATTTATGTCACTGTTCAGTTATTTTTATAGGTAAGGTTTGACAGAAGTACATGAAACATACAAATGCAAAGGCAATTATGTAACACAATTCATATGCTTAAGTAATACTGAACAAATGCATGACTTTGGAGGATTTAATGTATTAAATTACATATATCATAGGTACTTCATCAGTAGGGGACATGAATTCATAATTACTTCATACATGAATGGAAATGTTCAGTTCACATGAATGCATTTGATCAGACTGTAACACTCTTCATATTCCAATACAGTGGTATCTCGGAAAACGAAGATAGTCCGTTCCGGCGTCACGTTCAGTATCCGAATGATTCATTATCCAAAGGGACTTTCCATAGGAATACATGTAAAACCAATTAATCCATTCTGGACCCACGACAAACTCCCATATAAAGTATGTATTACA
>JAQQAE010016431.1:0-11763 GCA_029823295.1 Pseudamia nigra
CAGCTGCAGTCAAGTGTATGTCATGTATAACTATGAACATATTGAATAAATAGAACATATGAAGGTCTGAATCGGTCTGAATAGAGACATATAGAAGATCCCACATCTACAGTGTATAATATCATCCAAAGAGTCAGAGAATCAGGAGGAATCTCTGTGCAGAAGGGGCAAGTCCAAAGGTCTAAACAGGATGTGCTTGCTGTTCAGGCCCTCAGGCAGAACTGCATTAAAAATAGATGTGATTCTCTACTGGAAATCACTGCATGGGCTCAGGAACATTTCCAGAAATCACCGTCTGTGACCACAATTTGCTGCACAATCCACAGATGCAAGTTGAAACTGCATCATGCAAAGAAGCAGCCGTGCGTGAACATGATCCAGAAATGCTACCGTCTTCTCTGCGCCAAAGGCTCATTTGAAATGGCCTGAGGTGAAATGGAAAACTGTTCTGTGGTTGGATGAACCACAATTTGAAATTCTTTTTGGAAACCATGGACGCCATGTCCTGCTAACTAAAGAGGAGTGACTTGTTATCAGTGGACAGTTCAAAAGCTTGTATGTCTGATGGTGTAGCATTGCAATAGCTGGCGCATATGGAAAAGTACATAGATGTTTTAGAGCAACAAATGCTTCATCCAATGTCTCTTGCAGGGAAGGCCTTGAATAGTTCAGCAAGACGATGTTAAATCATGTACTGCACCCATCACAACAGCATGGATGTGCAGAAAAGTCCGGGTGCTGAACTGACCTGCCTGCAGTCCACACCTTTCACCACTAGAAAACAGTAGACACTTAATGAAATAAAAAATCTGGCAACAAACACCCAGGAACAATAGTGAACCTTCCTGGCAGAGGCTGGCCTACCAAAGATACTCCAAGACCGCATCAATGACTCATCCAGGAGATCCAAAAAGAACAATGTCTAAAGAACTGCAGGCCTCACTTGCCTTAGTTAATATCAGCGTTCATAATTAAACATGAGGGAAGAAACTGGGCTGTAAGGATTCCAAGGCCAAAACCACTGCTGACCACAAAGGATACAAAGACTTGTCTCACATTTGCCAAAAAGACTTTTGGGAATATATTCTGTTAGTGATGAGGCAACAATCAAATATTTTTGAATGTGTGCATCTCACATACACAGCCTTTCATCAAAAGAACGTCACACCCAGTGATCACGTGGTGATGGTAGTGTGACAGAATCAGGCCGCTTTGCTGCTTCAGGACCTGATTGTGTAATTAATGTAACTGATAGGACGATAGATTCTGGTCTCCTTCAGAACATCCTGAAAGAGAAGATTCACATTCAGATTCAGAATACTTTATTTAGCAATTCAGTTTATAGACCTGGTTCACAGCGAGGGCAGGACATTATTCATACATTCACAACCGAGGTCAACGACAACATGCAGGACATCAGCTGCTGAAGCATCCAGCCATGAAGTACAACAGTTTCATTGTCAGTGATGAGTGTGAAGTAGCAATAAATAACAATAAAAAGCAATAAAACATAAAATAGATAAGAACCTAAAACAACGAGTACTACTGCACACAAACCAATGTCACACTTGTTTTAAAGCCTGATGGCAGAAGGAATAAAAGAATGTGCATATCTGTTTGTTTTCTGGCAGGGTTGAGACATCGCCTCCCAGAGGCAAGCTGTTTATGTCCTTCACCACGAACCCATGAAACCAACAAGAACAAAAAAAGGTTAAAAGACTCTCAATAAAAGAACGATAACAGACACATAACATGGATTTGGATACATTAAAATGTTCAACTTCTGCAGCAGGTCAATGCGCTGTTGACCTTTCTTTGCAAGGGCTTCTGTGTTTGATGTCAAATTTTAGTTCATGGTCAAAAATTGTGCCCAAATATTTGTAAGTGGCTACAATTTCAACCTCTTCCCCACTAATGATACTGGTATCAGATTTTTTTCCTGACATCAATTATCATTTCTTTGGTTTTTGCTACGTTAAGATCTAGATAATTGTCTCCACACCATGTGATGAAATCTGACACGGCTGTACGACGTCCTGATTCAGGGCCTTGTACAAGAAACAGCAGAAAACTGTGGTCTGAGAACTTGACCAGGTAGCTGCTGTCCTGGCCAGTTTGTGGTCTCAAGCTCAAGTTGGGTTATGCGGCAGGACAACAATATAAAAGACACCATCTCCTAATGGCTCTAAAAATACAAAATGAAGGTTATTGAAGGACTTATTCAAAGCCTTAAATATGGTCTTAAATGTGATTGAGATGCTGTGGCATAGCCAGAAACAGATTGTTCATGCTCCAAAACTCTCCAATGCAGCTGAATTAAGACAGTTTTGCAAAGACGAGGTGGCCAACATTCCTACGCAGTAACGTGGGACTTTTCACAGAGCTGTATTTATGCAGGTTATCTTTATCCAATATTAAAATTTGTTTGATGATCACATTCAAGTGTACTTTTTCACTGCACTGTATTTTTTTTTTTAACTTTTATTAATTCCATGTGGCTGCCATGGTAATGGCACCCACATCCACATGGCAGAGGAAACCAGAGCGCCTGGATGAAGCCCATGTGGACACCAGGAGAGCACGCAGTTCCACACAGAAAATGTCTGTTAACGACATCTGTGACACTGTTGCTAAAATAGAGCATGCTGGGTTGATTTTTTTTCCTTTATTTTTCCGTGGACGTCTGTGTAACTGCAACACACATGCTTTGATTTCACTGTGAGGTGATGTCACGGCCCACTTTTCATCAGAAAACAGGCCATTCCCAAGGTAACATGGGATCAGACCACAGTCTGGTTATATTAATCATAGCCTGTATATATAACTGGACAAATTGACCGTGACGTCATCCATTAGTTTGTGAAGGGTCATTTTGAGGCCAATCGACTTGTCACTTCCTGGACGACAAATTGGAGCCAAAAACAGGATGTAACCATGAATGGATGAACGGCAGCGGGGCTTATGAAGTGTTCACGCCAAGGGAATCATGGGAAGCTAATATCAGCCACTAGCTTACTGATGCGGTAAAACTTCACCACACAGTGTCAAACAAAGTCATATGACATGTTGTTAGTGTAAACACTTACCCACAGCTGCAGTCGTGTGTATGTCATGTATAACTATGAACATATTGAATAAATAAAAGATACAAAGGTCTGAATTGGTCCACCTTCGTTATAGTGACATGTCAATCAAACCCCAGCACAGCAGTGATTTGTCAGATTATTTGCTGTAATATCTTAGTAACAAAGCAAAAAGTTAAAGATGGATCATCACCATACTGTAGGTTCGCCGGTTCGAATCCCCATACCAGCATTACCACTGTGGGCCCTTGAGCAAGGCCACTCAGACACTCCCCAGGCGCCACACAGTGGCTGCCCACTGCTCCCCCGGGGGGGTGGATCAAAATGTGGAGAATAAATTTCCCCAGTGTGGGATAAATAAAGTCATAAAAATAAATAAAATAAAAATAAAAATCACATAATTTATTAGAGGATCCAAATAAAACATTTGAGACCATGATGACGCATGAAAAAAATGTAGTGGCTTAGTATTTTCAGATAGAATCACATGTATCTATGGGAAAAAAGCTTCTTGGAACCGGACGATTGATTCCCCAGTGGCCAAATGGTGGAATTACAACTAAAAGTTACTTGGTCATTGGCCTCACTGAACAGCCCCGGTCGTTGACCCTTGGATCAGACTCTGGCTAATGTAAACATGCAATAATGTACATTTTTATGGTCAAAATACTGCAGAAAATATGGAGCATTTAGTTGTTTATGGGGACAGTGTGGTGCTGCCAGTCCTATGGATTCCTGAGGACTGGCAGGACCAAGCAAGTCCGTGAGTTCACACTTCACATAAACCTTAAAAACCCCCAAATTAATGATAATAATAATCATCTGTCTTTTAATGTACAGTACCTGCGAGGTGGTAGCTTCTGTCCCTGAGGGTTAGTTCTTTGTAAAGTTGCCCTTTTTCCAGCCTTCTGCAGGAACATGGAGGGGAAATGTCCTGTCTCGTCACCTTTTCTGTACAAAACAGCACATATGGCTCAAAATTCTGATGACACGTCTGTTTGTATACAGTATATCCACAATAGACCATACCTGACAACCCACCAGCCGTCCAGCAGCTTGTGAATGACCTCGATGGTTTCACCCCTCTCCAGAGTCATCTCGTCATCCTGCTGAGCCTCGTAGGCTCTGTTGGTGATGTACAGCTCTCCTGCAAAGACACACAACACTCCTCAAAATCCTCACACACACCAAACTAACCATGCATTTTACTAGCCATGCTTTATAATTTTCAATAGTAGGTGTTACATTTGAGTTTCCATAGGTGTGGTTTTAGCTTCTTAGGGAGTCACTGACTGACATTTCGGAGGATGTGGGCATGGTTTGTAAACTCTCCGTCATCAGCATGAATGGGAGTCAGCTGTGTTGGATACGAGCTGATAAAGGAGCGAATGGGACGCCGCTGTGACAGACCATGTGGAGAGTGATGAGAAGAGACGCTGGCAGAACAGGTGGAGAATCTAGAGACTCGTCTAAGTGAGGGTCGGAGATTCAGGACAATGGGAACCGAGAGTTTTGACAGAACAGCTCAGAGAGGAAACAGAGCTGAGAGAACCGAACCACATCGACCTACAGACTGAGAATCAAAACTTTTAAGCGCATGCCAACACTTTTGTATATATTCACCTTTAAAAACTAAAGAAAGTACACGGACTGCTGGACAGATGGATGATGTGGGTGTGATTCACTGCATCCAGAAGCAGGTGAGTTTGACAAACACACACCTCATCCCCCGATAGGTTAAGGACAAACACATCCCCCAGGGCTAGTATAGAATTCAATTCAAGTTCTGTACAGACACGTAAGGGTCCGGCAAAGGATTAGTTATGGGGAGGGGGGCTGTCTTGGGAGCTTAGAAAACTGACTCAGAGCTAAACTAGCCGGACCTCCAAGTAACGGTAGGAAAATACACAAATTTACCTTCATAGTCTGGCTCATCTTCCTCTGCCTCCTCTGGTCCGTCCAGAGGCTCAAGGTACGATGCTGGAATCCAACCACTTTTAGACTCAAACTGACAGAACCACCAACCTAAACAGCAAAAAGAGTTCAAACACCAACACAACGCAAAGCAAAGTGCCTTTTCTGTTTTTGTTAATTTTTTTTTTCTTTTTTGAACTGATTGAGATTATGAAATATTGTGGAAACACAGAATGAATATTGCATCTTTTGGTATCTGAAATAGTATGTATAATAATAAGAATATTTTACGTGGCTCTCTTTAGAAGAAATTAAAAGAGATTAAGCTCAGGAAAATGCTCTGAAATCTCAAATCCTTGAAATTGTCAGCTGGTGCAAATCTCCAAGCAAATAAACAATGTAATGATAATGAATTTTAAATGAAACTATGTGGCATGACTCTTTAAAAAAATTACACATATATGTGTTTTAAAATGTTCGACATAACTGCAACACATTTTTGACATTGTTGGGTGGGACCAGTGACATCAAAAGACAGCGTTGCTTCTTTATCATTACATTCTTAATTGTAATTTAAAGTATGTATGGATGCACTTGAAATCAAAGGCAAAACTCGGTGCATTATAGCAGTTTAAAGTGAAGCTGATTTCAATGAAATTGGAGGTTTTTGTCTACTTTACTACAATCAGACAGAGGAATGATTTGTCCCTTAAAAGCTTCCCGACTACACTGCTGTAATTGTTGTTTTATTGGTTGTTGTTATGATCCAGTTTCCGTAGGCGTGGGTTTCAGCTCAGGGAGTCACTGGCTGACACATGTTCGGAGGATGAGGGCATGGTTTGTAAATTTTCTGTCATCAGCATGGAGTGGAGAAAGCTGTTTGAAGGGGAGGTGTTGAAGCAGCCGACAAAAGGCAGCTGGAGGACAGACGGCGTAAAGGAAGAAGAAGAGATGCCGACCATAGTCTGTATATATAACTGGACAAAGTGACTGTGACGTCACCCATTAGTTCCTGAAGGGTCCTGGTTTTGAGGTCAATCGACTCATCACTTCTTGGATGGCATTTTGGAGCCAAAAACAGGATTTAACCATATTTTGTTGAGCGTCAGCAGGGCTTATGAAGCGTTCATGCCAGGGGACTCATGGGTGCTGCTGCTATAGTGAAATGTCAATCAAACACCACCATGGCAGTGATTTGTTGGATTATTTGCTGTAATGTCTTAATAACGGAGCAAAAGTTAAAGATGGATCATCACGTTACTTATTAGAGGATCCAAATAAAATGTTTGAGATCTTGATGAAAAAATTTCTTGGGGAAAAAAGCTTCCTGGAGCTGGACGATCAGTTCCCCACTGGCCAAGCAGTGGAATTACAACTCAAAGTTACTTCCTCATTGAACAGCCCCGGTCGTTGCCCCTTGATGCCGACAGACAGACAGAGCTGAGAGACCTGAGCCATTTGAGCTATGGCCTGGTATATGTTCACCTTAAAAAACTCTGAACTGCAACAAACGACCGTAGTGAGGGTTGGGTGATTCATCGGAGGAAGGTACGCAGACCACCGGACAGACGGACTCTGTGGGTGTGCTCACCGGATCCAGAACCAGACATGTGGGGGGTGAGTTTTTGCATACACACACCTTCATCCTCCAACAGGAAAGGGTCAAAACACCTCATCCAGGGCTGTTATGGAACATAACTCAAGTTCTGTACAAGCACGACAGGATGAAGTTATGGGGGTGGGGTGGAGGGGTCGGGCTCTCTTGGGAGTTTAGAGAACGGGCTCATAGCTAGGCTAGCCGGCCCTCATTATGTATGTTTTTGCCCCCCTCTATGTCATTTACCATGACTTCGATCTCAGGGTCGGTCAAGTTGCGCTTCTTTAACGTTGCCTTGATTTATCAAGAGAATCCACTTTGGCCAGTTTATTTATCTGTCAACATTCATGAGACACTTTGCATTGACCTTTTAAGGTGGAATGTAGGTGTGGACAGGGCGGCCTGCGAGGCGGAGGCACAGACCTGACCTGTCAGACAGGTCGGCATTTCTTAGTGGGAAATTGCGTGCGGGGTGTGCGCACGCACAGTTTTGTAAATCAGGATATGTTTCGATGTACATTGTTTTTGGCTTTTCGCGGTGTGCTAAGAATTATGGTAGATCCTAAGGAATGTTTTATAAATGAGTCCCCTGGATTTGATGAATAGCTGTATATTTTTTAATAAAATGACACATGAAACATGTTGTGTTTATACTGTCTACAGTGAAAAGTACATTTTCAAAGCGCACCATTATTTTTAAGTGGGACTTTCTGTGTTGTTTAAACTTTTTATATTTGCAGTTGTACATCAATATTTAAAAATATTATACAGAAAATGATACATTTATTGGGCAAAACTGCAAAAATACATGGAAATTCCTCCTCTCACCATTCTGATTTTTCTCCACAATCTCCACCAGGTCGGCGGTGTGCACAGTGAGCTCATGTTTGGATGTCTTGGTGAAGTCTGCAACCACTCTGTACGTGTCCAGTATGATTGGCCCGGAAATCTCTGCGAGGTAAAACAGTGTCTGCACATTTCAGAATAGACACATGCACTTTGCAGAGCCGTGATCATTTCAGCCACAGTCCGACAGGCCACAGCTGAAGCCTGAGACGTGAAAACACGGAACAAGCACTGACAAAAAGTAAAAAAAAAAAACAAAACCTCACAAGTGTGTGATATTCCCAGTGCTTAAAATTCATCTGTCTCTTGAAACAAAACATGTTTACCTGCGTGAAGCTGCCCCCCCCACCTCATGGGAAATTCAGGGGAAACAGTCAGACTCTTTTGTTTGTGCACAAACCAGCACAAACCAGTTTTTGCTGGTTTGTGCTGTTAAAATTTTCGTTTGTGCTGTTATACTTTTTCAGTTATTCAAGATTATTTTATAGGTGCATCACACCACTCCATTTTTAGGTGAGCAAAAGTAATGGAGCAGACATTCTTAAAGTAAAGAACATTTAATATTTGGTTGCGTATCTCTTGTTTACAATAACTGCTTGATACAAAAGGAGGCATGTTCTAAGATGTAAATGGCAGGGAGGAAAAGCTGACATATAACCCAGAAAATGTGGTAGAACCGAGGTGTGCGGAAGTGCAGCACACTTCCATGGCCCTGCCACAGCACAGCATGGTTGCTCACACATGAAATCATGTGCACAGACCCAACATCTGATATATAAACCTCTTTTCCTGCTGCCACTGCATCCGGGCAACATTAAACAGAAAATCCTTGCATAATAGATAAATCCAGTAGAAGTCTGTGTGTGACCAAAATGACTCAAACATCAACCACAAAGTCAGGAAAGTTGTATATGTGGTATCATGACATGACGTACCGACATATCTGTGCCTCGGCCCGTTTCAGAGCCGGCAGTGTGAGTGCGGACCAGTTGGGGAGTGGGGACGGCTGTGCTTTGGCTCGGCTTGGGCCAAATGACCCTAGTGAGGGTACGCCCTAAAACTGTGACTGAAGGTCAGTTATTCCACCAAATATGGATTTGTGAGCTCCCAAACACATTTATTATAAACAAACACGCCACTTTACTCACACTCACTAATATATTGGTATGCATGAGTGTGAGTATAAATAGTCTCTCAACGTAACTGTATTTACATTCTTGTATTTGTTACATTACAGGTGCTGCACCAAAAGAAATGCAAAAGTGGGGATACATTTTTATAATTAACAACATATTTCAATCATATGACACATGTTGTTAGAATAGAATAGAATAGAACTTTATTGTCACTGCTACAACAACAATGAAACTCAGCTTAGCGGCTTTGTTTCTTTAGCAGCACTTTTGTAATAGCTGCTAAAGCGTGAGGAGCGCTGGGCCGCTGCGTCTACATGCGCCACCATCTAGTTAGTGCAACTCTTCCTCTGCATGGCTGTTGTATAATCTTATTTCACACAACTTTTCAATGAATGAAAAATCACAGATGAGTCACGATCAGTTAGCTTGTTTCACAATTGGATTGCAAACATAAAGGATCTCAGTGAGTGTGCAAAACGGAAGCAGCTGACACCTAGTCTGAATGTGAGCAGGGTGGAAATTTGCTCTGATCTGCTGAAAAGAATTTTTTCAAAGAGTTTCTGTACCAACTGATTTCATCACTGATTTAGTAAAAGTGTTTAAAAAAACGAGTCTTACCAGATGCATTCCCTCTGCCCTGCTCTCTGGACACAACACATGTCTCATTTCTTTTCAGTCTGCAAAGGAAGTTGTCATGTATTATCGCTACAGGACAGTAAGAATATGAGCATGTCAAATGAAGTGGAACGTCCAGTACTTAGATACTAACGTGTTTGCTGTTGGTGGGTTTTCATCTTCAGGACGAACTTTGAAGAAATTGCTGAGGTGTTGGCATCGGGAGATGTGAGGTGGCAGGTGGACAAGGGAACGGCAGTACTCGGCCAATGTTGTCTTCTTGTTTTGTCTTGACTTGTCACTTTCAACCCACCGCGGTGCTGAGGATACAAGCACAGACCACAGACATCAGCTGTACAACAAAGAGCAGAGACGTAAACCAAGCCTAGAAAACGGTAGACAGACTTCTCTCAGAGTTGAAACATCTACTTTCCCACCAGCCTGACCTACTGTACTGTACAGCTGGCTAAAATAATCCATGTATCATTTGTTCATTCCATTTTCCGTTTAAAACAAAAAAGAGAAAAAGAAAAAAAAAAGTGTTTCTGATTTCGTGCTCAAATTTAAAGCGCAGAAAACAAGATAACGACTCCTTTTTCTCCTTTTTCAGACTGGACGTGACATAGCAGCAGTCTTTGTTTAGATGGTTTTTACTGTCGTCAGTTACAACAGAAAGTTCACGGTGCAGCCTGGTTTCACTCGTGATCATCACACAGTAGTTATGTACAAAGTTGTCGGTTTCCATCTGGCTAATTGCGAGTGTAATGGATTGAACACCCCACTGGTTGTTGAGCGGAGCTGCCCTACACAGTGCAGAGTAACACGGCTCAGCTAGACAAGCAGGCAGCTCCGCTCAACGCTGAGGCACCAGAGCAGGCACGCAGTTCGATTGCCTCTTAATAACAGGAATAGTGATAGTACCATTTGTTCTCTGCTTATTTGTTTCATGGAAGAGCGCTCAGAAACAGGAGTTACACGCACTAACGCCAGCCTCCACCGGACTTCTACTGTTCACAAAGAAGAGCAAGGAAGCTACGAAGCTAAACTCCTCTGCTCCAAATAAGACAAATCCAGTTGTTTCAGGAAGAGGGCTCCTTGCTTGTAATCTGTGTGTAATGAGTTTTTTTCCTGAAACAATCATAGACTATTTTGAATAATGATAGGTATAAAGATATTGTAGAGGTACCAAAATAAAAATTAAACTGCTGTAAATAAGCATGACACTGTGACTTTAAAGATAAGTAGCCACTGATGAGGTGTATTTTTCCAAACTCGTCGACTTCCATTACTCTTTGCGGGTTAGTAAATAAGAGTCACTTCCGGGTCACATCAGAAACAGAATAATGAAAATAGAAAAAAACGAGTCTTCATTTCATTTTCTGTACTTTAAATTTGAGCACAAATGAGTGTTTTTTTCTCACATTTTTCCTTTTAAATGAAAAATGGAATGAATGACTGATACATGGATTGAAAATGCTAGTCATCGCTAGCTGTCTAGTATGTTTACATTGTCAGGTGGAGGGATGGGTACAAAGTCAGCAGTCCTGTTCACCTGGCAAGAGGCACTAAGTAAAGAGAAAAAACATTACTTTAAGAAATGAAGGCAAGTCAATCTGAAAAATCTCAAGTACTTTGAATATGTTGCCAAAACCATCAAACACTATCTGAGGTTCTGTAAACTGGTGGTTTCTCAGGCTGGTAATTCTTACATATACTGTATATAGTGGATATATAAAGTTTACACACCCCTGTTCAAATGCCAGGTTTTTGTGATGCATACAATTGACACCAAGGTAAATAATTTCACAACTTTTTCCACCTTTAATGTGACCTATAACCTGTACAATGCATTTGAAAAACAAACTGAAATCCTTAAAGGCAAAAAATAAAAAATGAAAAACTTGAAATAACCTGGTTGCATAAATATCCACACCCTTAAACTAATACTTTGTTGGGGACCGTTGTCTTTTATTGCATCACTCAGTCTTTTTGGGTCGGAGTCTATCATCGTGGCACATCTTGATGTGGCAATATTTACCCACTCTTCTTTGTAATATCATTCCAAATGTGACAGATTGTGATTCATCTCCTGTGCACAGTCCTCTTCACGTCACCACACACATGTTTGATTGGATTCAGGTCTGGATTCTGGTTGGACCATTCCAAAACCTCCATCTTATTTTGGTGAAGCCATTCTTTTGTTGATTTGGATGATGTGCTTTGGGTCATTGTCGTTCTCAAAGATGAAGTTCCTCTTCATCTTCAGTTTTCTAACAGAAGCCTGAAGGTTTTGTACCAACACTGACTGGTATTTGAACTGTTCATAATTCCCTCCACCCTGACGAAGGCCCCAGTTCCAGCTGAAGAAAAACATCCCCATGGGATGCTGCCACCACCATGCTTCACTGTAGCTATGCTGTTCTGTTGGTGATGAGCAGTGTTGTTTTTGTGCCAAACATACCTTTTGTAATTATGGCCAAAAACTTCAGTCTTGTTTTCATTGGACCATAACACATTTTCCCACATGTGTTTGGCAGATTTCAAATGTCTTTTTGCAAAATGAAGCCGGGCT
>JAQQAE010016432.1:0-11763 GCA_029823295.1 Pseudamia nigra
CGGCATGAATGTGAGTGTGAATGGTTGTCTGTCTCTATGTGTCAGCCCTGTGATGAACTGGCGACTCATCCAGGGTGAACCTGCCTTCGTTCAAGTCAGCTGGGATAGGCTCCGGCATCCCCCCCCAACCCTTGCGAGGATTAAGGGGTAGGAAAGGGATGGATGGATGGATGGGTGAATATGAACCAAATAATTACTAAAATTATCAAAAATGTACTCAATAATTAATTAAATTAGCAATATAATGAACAAAATTAACAAAATAACCAAGGCAATAAATAAAAACGCTGCTCTGCTCTTTACTCTGGTTTTCCATTTATCCAGAGCATGGCTCATAAGTTTGAGAAAGGCAGGAATACTTGATTAATCCTAAGGTATTAAAAAATTAACCCCAAAGGGATTAATAAACTGATATGCATCTCTTTAGCTTATACAGTACACACAAAGTTACACAAGAACAACAGGAATCAACTGTGATAATGGTTTTGGTTATGTGATTAATTAATCATCATTATGTGCGTCTTTGTTTAGGTTTGACTCCTGGGCTGGGATGGCGTTGGCGAGAGCCAGCCGTATCCAGGACAAACTTAACTCCAATGAGCTGAAAAGTGACATGCCCATATGGAAGCACTCTCAGGCTGTGCTTAACTGCTTTAAGAGGGCCCTGGAGATTGACAGCTCCAACCTGTCTCTGTGGATCGAGTATGGGACTATATCCTATGCGTTGCACTCATTTGCTTCTCGGCAGCTGAAGCAGTGGCGCAGTGAGCTTCCCCCAGAGGTTGTTAAACAGGTGATGCACATGTTCGCATGATAACAAGTTCTCTAATGTGAATTGTCTGCCGGATCAAGTTGTGTCTTCCTCTTATGTCATGTGTGAGCATAAGAGCGATTACTTCTGTCACTTTTGCTTGTTTCACTTGTGTGTTTATTTTACAGTCAATTGATCTGTCGCTGTGAGCTAAATTACTCATGAGGCTTTCTTTTGTGCTTGTCTCTGTTTGTATGCCAATTTAGATGGAGGAACGGAGAGACTCCATGTTGGAGACAGCGTTCCAGTGTTTCCAGGGTGCGTCCCGTTGTGAGGGTGACAGTGATGAAGAAGAGTGGCTCATTCACTATATGCTGGGGAAGATAGCGGAGAAACGCAAGCAGCTTCCAGCGGATTATCTGCAGCTTTACAAAAAGGTATGGATCTTTGGATACGGAACCTCGGAATTTTCACCACACTGCATGGAGTTGCAACTAGGGGTCCTGAAAAAGTTGTGAAATGTTTACTCATCTATTCAGTCCACACCTTTTATGTTCCTCCCCTCACCCATGGTCAGGAGCTTTGGTCATGACCAACAAAATAAGATCCAGGATGCAAGCGGTTGAAAGGAGTTTCCTCCACAGGGTGGCTGGGCTCTCCCTTATAGATAGGGTGAGAAGTTTGGCCATCCAGGAGGAGCTGACCGTAGAACCACTGTTCCTCCACATCGAGAGAAGCCAGTTGAGGTGACTTGGGCATCTGATCCGGATGCCTCCAGGAGAGGTGTTTCAGGCATGTCCAACTGGGAGGAGGCCCCAGGAGGGGCTGGAGGGATTATGTCTTTTGTCTGGCCAGGGAACGTCAGGGAGTCCCCCAGTGGAGCTGGAGGAGGTGGCTGGGGAGACCGAAGTCGGGGCTTCTCTGCTTAGGCTTCTGCCCCCACTATTTGGACCTAGATAAGTGGAAATAGATGGAGGTTCATCTCAGTTTTTCCAAATATAAGACCTTGAAAGTCATTTCTAGTCTTATATGTGAATTCGTCAGGTCTTAATTATGTCAGACACATGCTTTGGTTGAATGTTGTTGCAGCATTAAATCAAAAATAACAAAATGAGTTCAACCTTAATTTTTATGTATCATATTATCTTTGGCATTGAAAAAGCGAAATGCATAAGAAGTCGCATGCACATTCATTATTTTAACCATATTAAAGACTGACTTTTGGATTAATATTTCAACTTTTAATCCAAAACTCAGTCTTAACTCAGTCTTTGTAGACACCATGATGCATTCCTGCACATTAAAAAAAAACATCACATGCAGGGTTTATGTAGAGATGAATAATTTCAATATGCTGGATTTGTGGCTGTGTATATTGTCTAAATCAGTGGTGTCAGACTCGTGCCACAGAGGGCCAAGACACTACAGGTTTTCTCTCCAACCAGTCACTAAAGCAGGTGATTTGTTTGATCAGCACTCCTTCAAATTGAGAGGAGGAGTTAATCAGTGAAATCACCTGCTTTAGTGACTGGTTGAAGAGAAAACCTGCAGGGTCTCGGCCCTCTGTGGCATGAGTTTTGACACCTGTGGTCTAAATTGTCTCTGAATTTTTTTATTGACTGGATACAAAGCAAAAACTGTGGTTCTGATTAAATACATGCAGTACGGATGTTTAAACATTATTATAATGATGAAAATCCATAAATGCAGATACATACGTAGTCTAAGTCTTGTGATAGTAAGTTTATTGCAAATATATTTTTTCTTTAGTGTGGTTTTATAATCCACCTACTAAAATAAAGATCACTGCCCTTCCACCCTCGCAAAATGTTTTTTATTTCTCCGGTGAAAACATTGTATGCCATTAGTCATAGCTTTGTAGCTCTGATTAGATCAGTGGAGGCAGATGAACCTCTAGAATACAGTGTCAAGCAGGTCAGCACACAATGATGGGGGCAATGTGAACACAGTGAACCCTGGATTCAGCACATATACAGTTCCTGATTCTTAATTTTTTTTTCTGTTTCACATATTTAGTTGTTTCTTTTACCAAATTATAATGTTGCTGTCTATTTTTAGGCTGCCCACTATCTGCATGAAGAAGCAGCCAGATACCCTCGGAAAATCCATTATCATAATCCGCCTGACTTGGCTATGGAGGCCCTCGAGGTAAATTACGAGAGACTGGTTGCTAAAGTACTTTTTAGTCGTGATATATTAAAACAACATTATGTAATATAGTTTTCAAATGAACTTTTCCTACCAACTTTGTCATTCTAGTTGCATTTCCGTCTCAGTGCCACCATCTTAAAACTGTTAGAGGCTGAACCCCCTGATCTGGATCATGACCTCTTGTTCAGTTTGCTGGTTGAAGCTGCTACAGGCCCATTTGCCAGGGGAGAAGAGAAGAGCATGCCGAGCATGCCGAGATCCAATGAAAAGTAAGCTACTGAAGTGACAATAAGATGAAAATGCATTTGAATGTAAAACTGGGAAGTTTATATTATTTTCTTTATACTAAACAATAATAATATTTGTCACAATGTAATTTGTTAATGCTGCCAGTTTGAAGAGTGTTTTGATAATGACTGAAGCCTGAACAAAGAGGCTTCATTAGTTAAACATACATAGCGTATGTGGATTTCCCCTTTTTGTGGGATCAATAGTATCTATCTCTCTTTCTGTCTGTCTGAATTATAATGTGTGAACTTGTGTATATCCAGATTAATAAATTAAAAAAAAAATATGAAAGACAACATGCTTTCCCATTTTAAAAACTTCACAGCTGTTTGAGTACATATTTCTGAGTTTTCAAAAATAAACTATTAAGTCCTTGTTGGCATGCATGCTTAGGCACAAGGTGAAGTAGATTTTTCGGTTAACACAGCACACCTGGACACAAGATTCCATTTCCGGGTGTTTTAGTGTCCTTTCACAAATGACTATACATATACTGTATATTCTTTCCAGACTATACAGTTTGAATCAGAACAAGTTTGCAAATGAGAAACCTCCCCCAGACCTCTTTGTGAACTAAATAGCTAGCCTGTGGTCTAACAGAGACGAGCTCAGTCTGCATCAAACTGGTTTGTCCACATGGTGAAAACACTTTTTGGATAGTTTGGACTTTGGGCCCAATCAGAGGAATTTACACAAGGCTGTATCAGAACAAAATAAGAAAACAAATGGAGAATGGAAGAAGTCAAAATGACGCAAGTTCTTCTCCTTTCGGCTGCTCCCTTGGGTCGCCACAGCGAAATACCAATGATTTGCATGTTTGATCTGGCATAGGTTTTTTACGTCGGATGCCCTTCCTGACACAACCCTCACAACTAGGGACAGTTAGAGTAGCCAATTAACCTAGTACATGTTTTTGGTTGTGGGAGGAAGCCGGAGTACCCGGAGAGAACCCACGCAGACACGGGGGAGAACGTGCAAACTCCACACAGAAAGGCCCCACCACCCGGATTGAACCCAGGACCTTCTAGCTGCACTACCATGTCTCCCTCAAAATGACACAAGTTAATATCATCAAATGCAGCTCATCTATGAACCAATCAGTGTCAAGTGCAGGGTGATGCAGCATATCCAGATGATGACAGTGACAAAACTAATCAGACCAAATGCGTTCAGTGTGACAAAAATTTGAACCTTGGTTCGGCCTTTGATTAAATATTCAAGTGTAAATGTGTCCTTTTGTCCACTGACTCACTGTAGTTTTTACTACTTATTACTAGTACTTGTGACAGATGATCTCAGAACAGGAAGTTCGGTGGATTTACAGGTGTTTATAGCTGCTGTGTGATAGGTTGTTAGATCTGTTTCTATGGAAGAAAAATATTTAAAGCTAAATAACAAATTGTACAAAATGCTTTAAAATTCTGTAAATACTTCTGAATTTTACCATTTTTAAAAATGGATATTATTTTAAGATATTGTATCCCCCAATGCTGTTTGAGTGTAATGAAACATTGATTTTAATGTGGTTCTTCATTTATTGCAGGGAGAAACCCACCTCCATGATGGATGAAGATTTTAACCCTGAATCTGTTTGCATAGGGAATGTCCTTAGCTCCTCTCTCCCATCAGCTGCCACCCCAGGTCTGACATCCCCTCCTTATGTGGCCACGCCGTTTGACCACGATTACGCCAAACGCAAAACACTTCGACGGCAGCAGTGGCAGCAACAGCGGCATGAGGAGCAGCAGGCTGATGGTACAGTCCCAGTCCTAGACACTGTCTCTGGGGTTGGGCCTTTTGCTCTTTCTGCACTGGGACACAGAAGTCCACTGGGGAGTGCTCAGATTGCTAATCACAGCGCTTAATGGCTTTGATTTTAGTTACAATGATTTCCATGTACTGGGTGATTGGGAAGTGGTGAAATGGGCAATATGGCTACTGATTATTTCACTTCTTTACTATATCTGAAAAATCAGCAGTGCTTAAACAAATGTCCGCTTTTCAGAGGTCATTATTGCCTGTGTGCACTCTGCCGTGTATGCATATTATGATACAGTATTCTGTTATAGGTGCTGCTTAATGGCTGTGCTTCCTTATCATCTCTTGTGTTTTTAAAATTGCTTTATTATAAAGTTGCTAAGCCTATAAGTTTATTGGATAAGTGCACCAGCCTTGATAAAACATTTCAATGTAGTGTTGTACACCTGCATTTTAAGCTTCATTCAGAAGCTATTGATGGTTCACTTAAAAAGCTACAGATTGTGATTGATGCTCTGTGAGTTAACGGAGTCTATTCTTAGGCTAATAAAACATTTATTAACCTATGTCTCAATTATAGCTTAAGAAATTAAATGACTTTAATTTTGCAGTGTTTATTGTACAGATAAGAACAGTAGTGTAATAACAGCTAGGAATACCATAAGTCACACAGAAATGTGTTTTTACTGATGCCAGTTATAGATGGAGCATACTTGTGTTTTTTACAAGCAGAAGTGCAATAATACAAAATGTACATTATTAGCAGTAATGTACGTATGGCACTGTATGTATGGTGAACATTATAACTGGTATTTCTTTTGCAATAATTCTTTTGTATAAAGGTCTTTTTCTTACAGTATTACAATAGTACTTCCTTTAAATTTTATTGAAACTATAGTGTGTATGCCTGAGAGTGTTTTTGTAGTGTTTTATTGTGTCATGAAGGTGTTGGGAATAATGACTTGTGATGTTCAGTTTCAGAAAATAGCCTGCACAGGGATGTTGTGAATCAGAAGTGAAAATACTGTTTTTTGGGGAAAAAGGCCCTGTCCATTCTTTCCACATAACAAAAACAGTGCTGTTCTTTCACCCATCTCATGTGTCATGTTTAGCTTGAATGTGCAAATAATGCAGCCATATTGCCCATGTTGCCAGTTGTGTCACCCTCTCCAGATTCCTTCCTTCCTACCTACCTACCTGCCTGCTACCTCTTTGCCTGCTTGCTTTTACCACCTGCTTTGCCATGTATATGCATGTAGTTATAATGGGGTGAATGGCTTCACTACCAGACAAATTTAGTCGCTATCACAATTCACTAAAATGTGTGGTGTATCATGTGGTCACGTTTTGTTTCTGTTGGTGTGGGCTTAATTTGACAGAAAGTCAAACTTCTTGAAAGTATTTCAAAACCTTACCTGAGTAATATGAAATGGCAATTTCCCACTAATTGGACACAGTTTCCACTTATTTCCAATTAGTGTGAAAATGCCAAATCCGGAGGAATGTGCCTGTCCTATAATTGGCATACAACTCAGACTGAAGTTGATGACCCACCATGCACATGTGTGTGTAGGTGTCTTTTCTCTGGCCTGAGTCTCACTTGTAGCACTTCAAGGTGATAAGACCGCAGTTGCAGAACCTGATTTAGACATGAGATAATTGCACAGGGAAAAAAACTCAGTTCATCTTTAACTTAGTGGTTTTCTAATCATAATTTGATACAGACTACAACTGGAAAAAGCACTCTTTGTACTGCTGCTTTCCAGGTGCAAGATGAGTTGGTTTTTTTTTTTTTTAGTTTTTTATGAGTTTGATAACAGGAGTAAAAGGAATTAAACTGTCTCAGAAGCAGCTCCTTTTGTATTACAAATTATTTAGTTAATTCTTCAAATGTAATGGGAAATGTGTCAGAGCATTTTAACATTTGCACTGTACATTTTATACTGATTTGATGTAATTGTGTCTAAATCAGGTTCTGCTTTAAGGGGAGTGGTTTCAAAAGGTTAGTTGTCAAGAAAACGACATGGAAATTGTAACTAATTGCAAATGATTTAAATTAATTTAGTAATATAACTTTGCCTGATTATATTGTAAAACCAGCTCCCCATATCTTCAACAGCCTCACCAGAGTTTGACCATGATTACTGCCTGCCCAGGTCTCCAATGTGGCTGGCTTCCCTGAATGGTACTGCTCCTTTAACCCACCAAACTCTTAAGAGACAATGTTTCTCGTCCCTAATCAGTTCTGTTAGACTGCAAAAAACTGCACTTTTGTAGGAAGCTCTGCTTACACAGTTGTCAGTTTGCACAATTCCTACAGTACATATTCTCTAAAATGGCAAACTCTTGTCCTCCTGATTTAGTTTTTGCTAAGGCTGCAAAACAAGGCAATTAAGTGGAATGTTGGCATTTTATTTTATGACAACACACAAAAACAGCATTTCTTCTTTATAACAAGAGTGTGTCATTACTGAAGTACCAATAAGGATTTATGGCTTGTAACCTATTCTTGCTTCACAATATTTCTTTTCCCCCACATTACAATAGGGAATGTTTGGCATTTATGACAAGTCATTAACAATCAGCCGGAAAACGGCCCACACTTTAGCATGCAATTTCACCTCCTTATTGCACATTTTAGTAACATCACTTAACAGACTAGAACCACACAAGGTACTGCTAGGATTTACTGACCAAAGAAAAATTATGGGATCATGATTTAAAATAACCATTTAATCTCACTGTTTGCACACAAGCGCCTTTATCTGTACATTTTCAATGATACTGCATTTACCTGAGGCATGCAACTTAACCTGTTATTTCCTTTTTTTTCTTTTATTTGATAGACCGCAGTCAGGACAGTGAGGTGGTGATGCTTTCTGACTCCAACTCCACTCAGGATGCTTTCACAGATCCCACCAGCTCACAGGATAGCAGCCACAAACCTGCTTCTGGAAAAGCCAGCTCCACATCCTCAGAAAGCACAACCCCAGTGAAGGAGGCACAGCCGGCATCTGAGGACACCGGTATGCTAAGATTAATGACGAGTATTTTTTATTGTCACTGAATTCATTTTGTCAGTTTTCAAGTGAAGTGTCACTTGATGCATCTTCTCAAATGTGAAAATTTTGTGATTTACTGTCATATCTGACAATAAACTACATTTAGTTTAATTTTTGAATAGACGTGCCCTATGCTTAAACCTAGCACGCTGCGGATCAGAAGTTTGGATATTACACCTCTTTCATTGTTTTTTCTTTATTTTTAATATTTTCACCACTATCTTAATGCTGAAGGCATCAAAACTGCGACTATTGTTATTTATCTAGTAAATAAAAAGTATTAAACAAGCCAGAACATGTTTTGTATTTTAGATTGTTTCAAAGTAGCCATACTTAAGTCTAGTGTAAACTGTCCAGACAAAATTTGCCGCTGTGCGTGCCCCCAACATTTGCAACAAATGTTGGGGGCAATGAGGCTAGAGATGGTGCCTCATACCCTTGTTTTATGACCAGCCCGAATGGTCAAAGCTTCAAATCATGCCTGGGATGGCTTTCAGACAGATTTCCATCCACTCACTGTGCATTTTCTTTACTTTTCTCCTCACTGCGCCTGTGCAGCAGCAAGAAACTTGAGTGAAACAAAAAAGAAAGCAATAACTGACATCAAACTATCACATAGTAGAACCAGTAAGTTAGATTTGATTAAAAGTTTAAACATTTTAACACTTTGTGTTTACTCCATAATTCCATAGCTGTTCTGTCCCAGTTTGGACATCTTCTGTATTAATGTGCAATGATGGAAATGAAGGAAAACCCACTGTAGAAGAAGGTGTGTCCAGACTTTTGACTGGTAGTGTATATGAGAAGGTAAAGCTGTTTTTCACTGTTTTCTGAGATGTTCAAAGCTAATCATCTTTCTTCAAAATAACCTTACTTCAGCATCACATGGTGAACACGCTGGTGTCCAGGTGGAAGAGAAAATCATTCAGGAAATAGTGGACACAGTGGTGGTTACAGTTTCTGATGCTACAGCCTCCAAAGTGTCTGCAGACCCTTGCCCTCATCCTATGGCTGCCCCTGCCACTCCCCCGAAGGCAGCCCCATCTCAGACGACTCCACAGACCCCAGCCAGCGAGGGCAAAAAGAAGCCAGAGCCCCCACCTGAGGTGATTGAGGTTCCCAAAGCCTTGCCCACAGAGCGTGTTGACCAGAGACGAATGCTACTGGAAATGTGCGTCCGTGCTCTCTTCCTCTGCCTTAGCCGCTTCCCCCAACACTATAAGAGTCTCTACCGCCTGGCTTACTTCTACACCAACAGCAAGACCCATCAGGTAAATCAGGAAGCCTTGCCAATGAAGGTGCAATTTGGGCGTGTGACAGTTATTCTTGTATCACCTAATTGTACCTGAACCAATCATATTTAAGTTGCATAATCATGATAACAGTTACCCCTCACCCATGCCACTGTAAAAACAGCTCGATGAAACTGACAAGTACCATATTTATGTCACTATTTCCTTGTTGTTTTCCACCATTTCTACTCTTCTATTGGTCCATTTCACTATGTCTGCAATGCTCTGACAGTGCCTACATGGAAAATGAACGACATCAGCAATTTATCCATGTTATGTTCCAATCTGAAGCATCATTAAGGTGCACTGTATTTTAGAATTTTCCTTGCTTTTTTGAGTGGTGTCTGGGTTTCATCATTTTCCTTACATGTACTGAAGACTTAAGTGCATGAATGGTGCAAAAAAGTGTAATGTTTTTCAAAAAAATGTATAATTTCACATCATTGTAAATCCTTACTATGCGTTATTACTGTTTTTAGCATTTTTGTAAAGCAAGTGCACTTTAAAAAAAATACAAAAGACATAAAATGAGAAATTTCTTAAAGCAGTCATTCATTCTGGAAAAAGTACCGTAATTTCATTAGATGCTCTGCACATGGATTTTTTTTTTCTTTTTGACTTAGGTAGTCAAATTTGATTGCTAAGTTTTACAACGGAAGAGAAGTCTGTGCTATAGGAGTACCATTAAACTTTTATCAGCCTTGTACCAATAATAGAATTAAGTTGATCGAAAATAAGAAATCATTAATTACCATACAATTAACATTACTGCTAATTGTATGGTAATTAATCTGCATCTAAAATTTTGTGATTGTGACATTTAAGGAATAATTTCAACAGTTACATTGGATGCCATTTTTTTGTTCTGAAGGTGTCAGAGACTAGTAGTGGCTATTTTGTCTTTTCCTTTGTGATTCTGCTATGGGCCTCTTAGCTCTGCAGTGATACTCAAGTTGCTGAAACAGCCTGTGTTGGCTATAAGGCTCAGTGGGCAGAGGTGTGCGTGGGTGGAAGCACAGCGCTCTCTCAGCCAGTTTGGCACAGGGAGGATGTGTTGAGCTTTACTGTGGTGGCATCCTTCTGTCAGCACTCTGTTTGTTGAGCCATCTTAATACAGCATTTCTTCTTACTCTGTAAAACTAAATTTTCTATTTTGTAATATTCGTATTTGACCTTACAGTACCATTTGACTGCAGGAGTTGTTCTTTGCCACAAGATTGATGATCTTTTTCCTTCATTATTGTAGTAGCAGTCAGTAGAAGTTCAGAAAAGCCCCAGAGGCTCACTTAAATGCCAAGTAACTGAGTCTTATTAAGTTTCACAGTCTTCATATATTTGCTCAAAACTCACCTCATGTAGAGGATGCTTAGCTGGCCTCACATCGATCCCATCCAGTGGTTAATGCCCCTGTGTCAGTAATTTCTTGATATGGGCTCCTGAATTTGTAAAAGATAACATGAAGTGGCAATAGCTTATCTTTTCACAAAAAGGCACTATTGTAAACATTGATTTGTAAGACATGCTGTGAAATGTGGTTTGTGTTTTCCTGATCGGAACCAAACATAATTTTCCCCATCTCTACTTGGCAGATGCAAAATGCACTATCCTAAGATTTGTCTGGCAATTTATCAGTTCTGCTCAATTTTTCTGATAATGGAGTGGTGTCCCTGTAAGTTTCCTGTTGTAGAAGATTATGTTGTGTTTTTGTATATTAAAATGTACATACAAGTGTATGTGGGCTTTTTCATTCATTTATTTATTTATTTCCTGCCACAGAACCTACAGTGGGCCCGAGATGTGTTGCTAGGAAGCAGTGTCCCATGGCAACAGCTGAAGCACATGCCAGCACAAGGACTTTTCTGTGAAAGAAACAAGACAAACCTGTTTAATGTAAGTCACCTGTGCATTTTCTGTTCATGGTCAAGACACTACATGCAGCGGAATGACAACTGTCATTACTCAGTGTACAAACAATGCAGTATTGCCACACTTTAAATCATTACAGCCTTACTACTTTACAGGAGGCACAGAGCTATATGTATTTTTTTGCTTGACTTGTGATGTAAACAAAGTTGTTAATGTTTCTCAGAGGGAGTCCTGAGGGCAGTAGCGTGTGAGATAAGTGGGTGGTGTGTCTAAAGGAATAGAGTGGGAAAAAATCCTTCTCTTTAATTCATTCTCACATATGTATAGCATTGTAATGACAGCAAAATACTAAGGGATGTCAGACTGATGATTTTCTATTACACACACTTGTGTTGCCTGTTGCTGTATGTTAGTGCAGTGGGTAGCACTCGTGCCTCACAGCTAGAAGGTCCTGGGTTCGATCCCAATGCTGGGCTGTGGGGCCTTTCTGTTTTCCCCGTGTCTGCGTCTCCCACAACCAAAAACATGTACCGTATTTTCCGCACTATAGGGCGCACCGGATTATAAGGCGCAC